>JAGDQP010009895.1:0-57501 GCA_022664845.1 Lepisma saccharinum
AAAGATATCATTATTATTAATATTATTAATAATAATAAAAATACATGAACCTTACCTCAAAACACACACTTTTGCTCCGTTGAAGAATTTTTTTTCTTTGCTTCTTCTTATTCTGTTATGACGTTCTGTATTCATTGGATCTTATGTAGAACGTTGAAACAAAACTTGGATGTGGAACACTGAAACAAAACAGTGCATATAAATAGAAACATAAATAAAAAAGTTACACTATATATTGTTGACTTATAGACTTTCGCCTATCGAAGTCTGACAAGGGAATTTTTTATTCGAATAAAAATTATAATACAAAAATATGTATTTCCTGAAGAATGCGATACGTTGACATTAGAAGGGACGATCATTCATATGTGAATTGTTATCTTCCTCTCTAAGCTGCCAAATGACTACTCGAATACTTTACAGTACAAAAGACTGGAAACAACCTTGTAAGTCGTTCTGCCAGATGCGGGAGATGAGAATCATGGCAGCTATCTCAAAAGCCGCCATATTGGAATTTGTAATGGAAAGTGGGTCAGGTGACATCGTTTAAGGCTAGCTTGTTTCAAGAAATCCAAATCTGAAGTCAGTTTTTATCTATCTGTATCCGTTTAGGAGATAGGGACCCTTAATGTTGGGATTTTATGTCGTACAACTTGTGAGCAAATTGGTACACATTTGAGCGGACCCAGAGTCGGGAAGTGACGCCCCCATCGCCCAGTCAGTTTTACTGGCTGCAATCAGCCCTGACAGCAGCTAACATCGTTGCTGCCTATGGGAAGTCCAACAGCAGGGCCAGAGTGCTTCTCTGTTGAGAATTTTTACTTCCCACTAGGGTAGTAGGGTAGGGGATTGGCGACCTCAACGCAGGTCTATGGACCGCAACGTGATGACACCATCACATAGCCCGAGCAGCAGACCATCGCTGCTCGTATACGGCGTAGGGAATTGGCGACCCCATCGTCCAGTCGGCTTTTGCTGGCTGCAATCAGCCCTCGCAGCTAAACACCTACGCTGCTTGAAAGGAGGATCAGCATAGAGGAGTTACATTAACATTCACCTCATTTTCATCCATAGATGATCATTATTTCATCTCCTCTTGTGCTGCGACTTACGCCTCCACGCAATCTGAACGGATTTATTACGGATGTACTTGCATTGACGCTGGCCCCTGGGACCCGAGGAAAGGGGGCGGAACCATTTATTGCGCCTAGTTCTTAGCAGCAGATTCTTGGATGGTCTAGCTCGTTGAGGCTGGGAAGTGCGCCATTGGGGAGCTCTTCGATGTTTGGTCTCGCCAACACTGGGGGAAGTGGGTGTCCCAAGTATCCATCAGTCGGGAGTGCAAGTGATTTCGACGCCAAGTCATTGGAATTCGCCTCGATTTCCAGCTTGCTGACAAGGGTGATGAGGGTAGTACCCGGCAGCCTCGTTGGCTCCTCAGAACTAAGACGGAGAAGTGTGGGCATTTACGGCTAACATTCATCATGACTCCACCACATCCTAATAACTCGCCTTCGCAGAAAGAAAGAAAGAGAACGAAGAGAAAGTCACTGATGTAAGAAGGCGCATACAGCTAATGAATCAAGCAGTGACAAAGAAGAGAAAATCGAAGTAGGGGAACAGACAAGTATCGTACCGACTATCACACGATATCTTGTGATTAAAGTAAAGAGTGAAGCAGACAATCCAGGTGGTTTGAAGGGGTTATACAAAAACAACTTCATTACGTAGCAGGTGAACTTAAGCATGTTAAAAAGCTTCGCAACGGCACCTTGCTCGTGGAGACATCCAATAATAAACAGTCAACTAATCTCTTAAAACTGAATACCCTAGGACCATTCGAAGTTCAAGTTGAACCACACCGTCAACTGAACTTTTGTCAGGGCGTAAATATCTTGTTGGGACTTGCAAGACGTCCCTGACGAAGAGATTAAGAATGAACTTGCCAGCCAAGGTGTAGTCAACGTTAGGCGCATTAAAACTCGAAAGAGTGGCGAACTGCAACCCACGAGCTCGCTAATCTTGACGTTTGCCATGCCACAGCTTCCTACGGACGTGAAGGCAGCTTTCTACTGCTTGCCTGTCCGTCCATATATACCCAGTCCGCTCCACTGTTTTAAATGTCAGCACTATGGACACACCATCACGTCGTGTAATGCGACCTCTGCTGTATGTGCAATATGCGGAACCAGTAGCCATGGTGCGGATCCTTGTAAGTCACTGCAACCTCAGTATGTTAATTGCAAGGGTGAGCACACGGCCTAGTCGCTTGACTGTCCTATTTTTCAGGAGGAAAAACTAATTCGAGAGCTGATGGTATTAGAGAAAATATCCGCTGGTGATGCTAAACGTCGATTAAGAGAGTCTCAGCGCACCCTTCCCTCTGGTGCGTTTTCACATGTTGTAGCCAGGATACCAGTTCAAACTGTATCGGTTGGTACCCAGACAGTTAATGTCTCAACACAGAATCTGATGTGCATGTAGACCCTCCGAAACCTCCCAAAGGATCAGAGACTTCTCGCAATGTGCCGACACAGAGTCAGGGACAAAAACACCTGTGCCGAGTTCTAGAACTCCACGGGTTAAGACTACTTTTAGTCCTTATAAAGTGTCCAAATTAGCTCGAACTTCGCCTCTCGCTGCCAGCATTAAGACTCTGACGAACGTTTTGGCTGCTCAGTTAGCTCAGGAAGAGTCTGCACATACTATTGATGAGCCAAGTTCATCTTTGGCTTCAGACATGATTGAGGACCACCTGATGGATATGGATTTTAATCTCGTGGGAAGGAAAGCGAAACCTAGGTATAAACCTAAACTTAAACGGTAATATTTTTACTTGTGTTTGCAGAGAGTTTTATGATTTCCGTTTATTTTACATGATTATGCTCCTTATCTGTTAGTGTCTTTTTGTTTTATCTTGTGAAGGCCCATTTGCAAGCTTCCTTGTTATACTGGCCATTTACACCAGTAGGCTGATTGTGAAGACCTTTTACATATTCATCTTTTATATATTTTTTTTTTATTATTTTCATTAACAGCTAAATTTTGACATGACCAAGATAAGGGGCTTCCCCCGTATCGGGACGGGCGTAAGCCATAGTGCTGTTACCGCCCATAACATTAATTTTATCTTATTTGGGCGGACACACAAATGCAGTATATTTTTCTCAAATCCTTATGGACCCTGCGAAACACATTGGGCTCAACAGCCGCACAGATATGATTGAATCTTTTGCTGTATACGGTAAAGCTCGTTGATTTTCCACTATGCCTACCTTTCAGATGGCTCCAAAGATAGAAACCAAGGGGTGTGAAATCAAATGAAGTTTGACACTTGGCGAATCCTTGCTGACTGCTCCAACATCCGAAATTGTATATCCATATAATCTTGCACCTCATCAGCCTAGTGGGAAGTGTGCCATCTTGCTGGTAAAGATTTTTTTTTTACCAGAACTCATAGTCAACAATGTTCTTCCCGCCTCAATGTCCTGAACAGCGATCGATCCATTTAGAGGTTCCTTGTTCACCCGATCTGATGCGCCTTAATTTCCAATTTCGTCTATGTCACTGGCAGGGATATAGGGAAGACAGAGCAGAAAAGAAAATTGGACCTGGCCTTATTCAAAGTACCATCCCAGCATGCGCCTGGTGTGATCGAGAGAAACAGAAAAAATCTCGGTTAGAATGGCCAGCAATGAGAATTAAAATAGAGTTGGTGGATCGTGCAAAAATCAACGAGCTACACCATCTTCAGAAAATAGTAAGTAATTTGAATATGAATATTATTTTAAAGCCTTTAGACTTCCGAAACTCGAGCCGTCAGAAAATGTACAAGTGTGAAAATTTTAAGGTCCTTCAATCCCCCATCACACCTATTTCGTAGAAAAATATGATTTGTGTTTTGTCAAGAGGCAGGTCTATGATACAAAGCTCTCTGGACTACGTGAACCGATGGGAATTTGCAACTGCCCTCCATCGAATGAAGATGAAGGTCAAAGAATATGATATACAATTTTACATGGACGCCGAGCGATTTGTATCCCCACCAGGAATCGAATCCGGGACTGTACTTTTAACCAAGGACCTTTTTATTTTAATCAAATACCTCTTTTGTTCACCGAATTCCAGCTTTTTAATTTCAAATTTTGGACTCCTCTCAATTTTGCACTCCAAGACAGTGTAAGGTGAAATATCAACGACGTACACCATAGTGAAAAATTAACGCGCTACATCATCTTCAGCAAAGAGTTCAAGGATACCTGCGCCGCTGTTGAACCCAATACGCTTCGCAGGGTCTAGAAGGATTTGAGTAAATTAGTAGGTTTCAGTGTCTACCCAAATGTATACCATTTTATGCACATGTTGTAGAACGTAAAATCCCAACATTGGAGACCCTATCTCCTAAACTAATAAAATTAGATAAAAACTGACTTCCGATTTGCATTTCTTGAAACAAACTAGCCTAAAACGATATTTCACATGACCCACTTTCTATTACAAATTCTTGAACAAATTCAAATATAGCGGCTTTCAAGATAACTTTCATGATTCTCATCTCCCGCATCTGGTAGCGCAGCATCCACGTTACTTCTACTCAATATTTTGTCTCACTCCCTTCGCGCGTTTATGACTTACAAGGTTGTTTGCAGTCTTTTGTACTATACGGTATTCCAGTACTCATTGGTTTGTTTGGAGAGTAAGAAAGCATTCCACATATGAATGATCTTCCTTTCAGATGTCAGCGTACCACATTCTTAAGGAAAAACATATTTTCCCATCGGAATTTTCGTTCGAGAAAAACATTCCCTTGTGAGTACTATTCCGGTATACGCCTGGTGCGATTGAGGAAATCCTTAAGAAAAGGAAGCGAATGCTTGGATGGTGCTCCGGAGGCTTAATACATAGTCAGAAGGTAAACATAGGTATTGGATAGGATATGCAAATGATCTACATTATTCCCTAACCAAAAGGGGATTGTACTGGCCCATACAATTATAGGTCCTAATCAAGGGTCGACGGACAACTAGAACTCCTCATCTCTATAATTACGCCAAACATACGAACAGAGGTCACACTTACCCAATGAAGGATTACAGATGACCAGACACGGGATTAGAATCCGGTACCTTCCTAAGCGGTGACGAGATGGTGATTGCAGATCTGTCTAAGCCCAGCTGCCGTGCTGGCTAAAGTGTCGCCCAATCATAACCAAAATGAACGACTCTAAAGGTAGGTTGACCAGGGCCTTTGCTCTGCACTGATGAACAATCGAAGGACCAACAACCAGCTGATCATGGCAGCGGCAGAACGACGGGAGGTACTTATTAAACATGTTCGTCAATATCTGCCTTAGAGTCTGCGTCTGCATGTCGTTGACTCGTGTCACCGCTATTTATTCGAACGTAGAAATCTGAGGAATGTGTTCCTGTTTAATGCATTCTTTCTCGCCTAGTTTCCACTGAGCACTGGCTTATTTGTAGAAATTGCTTCAAACGTTCAAAATCTTCACTCCTTATCCCCCTCTTCAAACCTTTTTCTTCCACTCCGTGGAAAAACGAAGTAAAGGAAAAGACAATTTGAGTAACTAGTTGTCAATCAACCCCGATTAGGAAATGGTTACTGACAAGTAACACTCGCCAGGTGTCAGAGCCCGATTTTGATGAAATTTCGTATGTATGTAAAGTGACTAAGTAAAGCTTCATAGCCAAAACTATAGATGCTGCCGTCAACAAATAACGACAGGAGAACCCGAGAAAGATGGAACGTAGAGAGCAAATAAATCCTATACAGACTAAGGAGAACCCATTTTCTTCTATAAACAATTACATGTATTGAAAGCAAATGGCTGTTAGTGGATACTGGACAGAACAAAACACATGCTGGAGGATATGACGATAATGGCCGCCACCTTGACTACAACCATCTTGACTATGCTTCAAAATTTTTTAAAAGTAAGTGGGTTATGTGATATATCAATCTGAGCTGAAATGTTCCAAGAAACCCAACGACGAAGTCAATTTTGGCATAACTCTTATCCTGTACGACAAAATAACACGTGAAATTGACCTGGCGAAGGACATTTTCACCTAGCATTGCTTCTTGAAATTGGGACGGATCTTCCGTTAGTGTATTTAAAACTTTGTAATGCACTTCATGTTGTGGCCATGAGGATCACTTTTTTCAACATAACGGTACATCTTATGTAGCTTTTTGGTTTCTTCAACTGTTTCAACAAAATGTTTTTTCAACATTCGGCTCACACATTCTGCAAGCCAATTTCACGTGTCATTTCGTCATACAGGATTAGAGTTACGCCAAAATTAACTTCATCATTGAGTTTCTCGGAACATTCCAGCTCAGATTAATATATCATATGACCCACTTACTATTTTAAAAATTTGAAGCATAGTCAAGATGACCGCTTTCGAAATGACTGCCATTGTCGTCATACCCTCCAGCATATGTTGTTTCCTGTTCAGTGTCCGTTAATAGCCATTAGCTTTCAATATATTTTGAATTTGATTGAAGGTCTTTAGGAATCTAAGGCTCAGGCCGGAATAAGGGATGGGAAAGAATTCGGGAAGGTGTTGGCCAGGCCTATTTTGAAGGTGCCATCCGAGCATTTGCCTGAAAAAATAACAGAATAAACCCTCGAAAAACCTCAGTCAGAATGGTAGGCGGCTGGGATCGAACCCACGATCTCCCGAATGCCACGCCAACTCTCTACCACTGAGCTACGGCGGCTCGGTGTTTCCTACATATGTAACAGTTTATAAAAGAAAATGGGTTTTCTGTACTCTGTATTGGATTTACTTGATCTCTACATTTCATATTTCTCGGGTTCCCCTGTCGTTTTGGTTGACAGCAGCACCTATAATTTTGGCTATATACGAATTTTCATCAAAATCAGGCTCTGACATCTGGCGAGTGTTTCTTGTGAGATGACATTTTTCTGACTACGTTGTATAACCTTGTTCCTTTCAAGAGGGACCTTCCCCATAAGTAAGATTTAATAAAATAAAACAATAAAAATTGTTCCCGTTATGCAAAATAAGAATATAAAAAGCGTTTAATATTTTACAATTCTCGTAACCATACGATTACGGACCGACATAAATTATACGGATAGATGGTCGATCGTAACTGCTCTTCGTGTTCGGAAACACGGAACATCTATGTTATGTAAGTTGCCCGCGATGCTCTTGTGTTGCGTATTCGTACCATTGACACATATAAAATGAAAAAATAAAATAAAATAATGAAAAACGATTAGTAGGACATGATGAATAAAAAATTAATAAAGAAACACTGGTTCACAAAGCACGAGACTATGTCCGTTTATTCGCCAGCACCTTTCGTGTTCGTGAGAAACAAACGAAGGAGGATGGAGAAAAAAATACTAGATATAAAAATAAGTATTAAAAAATCTGCTGACGTCTATTTTTTTACAACCTGCAATCTAGAGACTGGGTTCCTGTGTCCATATAACATCAGCTTATCTTCTGTAAGAAGCAAAGAATAGTTTTACGTTTATAAGAACGTACATACACACACTTGTATACCCTTGCTTACTTGCCGGCTATCACAGAACTCATTCGTGGAAGAACGTTCATTACTCGGATGAATGTTGGAATTCGTCTGTGCTGGTGTACCGATCGCTATCTCCAAGGGATCGGTCTGTGTGGCTATTGACGCCACGAATATCGAGCTGGGCAGAGTACTCAGCGGTATGCCCTGAGTGCTTTCTTAGCCATCTTGTATTTCTTATATACGAGGGGGTACGCAAAAGAAACCGGAATCATTCTCTGGTGGCCGGATCTGTTGTAGTACATGCTTCCGCCGCTAGCTGCCTCTTGCTGGGATCCTTTTGCATCAGTCTACCGACCAGTTGTCGAGTGAGGTCGTGGTGACACGTAATAAATATTTTTGTTAAGCGCCTCTTGTTTGTTCGTCATTTTTTGTGATGACTGAAAACTGGAAACAACGCGTGAGGCTATGAAATCTGTTTTCTGTTTGGGGGAACAGCTGTAATGCTTGAAACGGCTGACAAGGAAGCTGCTCTGAAATAAAAAAAAGCTGCTTGTTTTTTGCTTCGAGGCCAGTTGAAGACCAACCTCGCTCAGGGCGACCCTCGACCTCCCGAACGGATGAAAACATCGCCAGAAGTGGTGGAGTGATTATGGAAGACCGTCGCAGAACAACTGATAACCTTGTTGATTTGTTTGGTGTGCTGGAGTTCCTGCCAACGGACTACGAGCAAGAAATTGTAAATGAAAAGATTTGCAGAAAGACATGTGCCTCAGCAGCAGACAAAACCTTGATTGCGAAACAATTTTTAATGGAAAACATGATCCAGCTTTGGCACCCGCCATATTCACTCGAACTTGCTCCGACTGACTTTGTTTTATTCCCCCAAAAGAAAAAAGAAAATCCTCAAAGGAAAAGGTTTTGCAGATGTGGAAGAGGTGAAGGAAAAACGTCGGAGCCATTAAAGGGTATCACTTGGCAAGAGTTCCACGACTGCTTCGAAAATGAAAAACTCGTTTAGACCAGTGCGTTTCATCAAATAGACAGTACTTTGAAAGCGATTCAAGTTGTAGCACCCAAAAATAAATACCCACAATTTTATTACAAAATTCCGGTTTCTTTTGGGTACCCCTCGTATGTGCCATATGCACCAACCTATAACGCCTAAGATAAATGTGCCTATTATTAGGAGAGTAACTATAAAGGTGAGGTATCCATAAACAATCTTCCCAAAAACAAAGAAAAAAATATTCTAGGAGCTGTCATCAAGTTTACAGAAAGGGAAAAACATACGTACTACTCCTTCTGATGTTAATTCTAGACGGTCATCTGAAAATATACCGTTCTAATTTCAACTGTATATAGTGTTGTAAATAGAAAAAAAAAGTTCGTTTTTTTTCTTCTTAAACTTCAGTTTTTTAGAATGATACTGCTAGAATCCTACATTTGTAATATACAATTTGTAATACTACTAACGTCTTTTTAATTAAGAATTGTATTATATAGGTAATTAAGAAGAAATTCAACACAAACTTAACCCTAGATTACAAAAGTTTTTGGTATGAGAGATTTTCCGGGTTGCCCAGTTCTCAGTGTTGCTAACATTTTAAAAAAATCATTAAAAAACATCTTCCATGCCGTATCTGCCCTAAACGTAGCTTAAACATCATTCAACGCAAAATACGAAAGGTTTGGGTGTCCCGGACCTCAAATACCCCAGTTACCAGTGTTGCCAACTTATTTTAAAATTCAACTTACATAAATGTCTTTATTAATGCAAATCTGTACGTGTGCATTGATCTACACTAAATATGACATACAAGTTCATCAGGTACTGGGACAGATCATACAGGCACCGTGGGTTGTCAGGGTTACCAAACGATTAAGAAAATCTAGATTTTTATATTTGTTACCGTTGTTCGTATCCACATTTATTTATACCAAATTTGACATGTGCGTTAGATTCTGGGATAGTTCATGTGAATACTTCCAGCGCCGCAGTTGTCAGTACAAACTAATTTTAGAAAATAAAAATTTTAATTGCTTCCATATCGTTGAACGTATTAAGTCCAAATTTTGTATTTATGTACTGGGCTCTTCATAGAGGTACTTCAGGTCTCACATTTGACAATGTTGCCAATCAATTAAAAAAATAAATATTTACTATTTTAATTCAGTTCGACGTATCCGCACCAAGCTTTGACTATACATATTCGACACATTTTAAACATACTGTGGTTGTTCCTTGTACGCAAGCACCCAGTTGTCACCGTTGCTAACCTATTTTAAAATTCAAATGACCCCATGCGGTTATGTGCTGATAGCTATTCCTATACTTTCAAAAAAGTGCGGGAGGAGCTGCGGGAAGTGTCTAGGCTATGATATAGTAGAATATGCCAGACAATTATATACAATATTGCCGCCAGTCACGTAATCACCTTATCACTCTCTTTTTTTCTGTATTTGGCGTTGTTGTACGGGACTGAGATTTTTATGAGATGTTATTTGGGATGTTACGCGGGTAATCTGAAATTAAGTGTAATTTGGACTGATTCACGTGATAGATGATAAAGTTTACAATATATTGAGGGCGATGATGTTGTATACATCATAAACAGTCTTGAGCTTCGCAGTGATGACCAAGCAGCAGTATCAGCAAGCTATAGAACAAGTTGACTTGAGACTAGACTTGACTTGAGCTTCGCAGTCATGGCCAAGCAGCGGAAGCAGTGGAGCTTACTTTTTTCGTCGTAGAAAACTCCACTCAAGTTTGGCGTAGAAACTTACTTACCTAATCACATACTTACCTATCAACTCACATACTTACCTAATCACATACTTACCTATCAACTCACATACTTACCTAATCACATACTTACCTAATCACATACTTACTTATCAACTCACATACTTACCTAATCACATACTTACCTAATCACATACCTAATCACATACCTTACCTATTTACATACTTACCTATTTACATACTTACCTACTTAAATACTTAGCTATTCGCATACAAATTCACTCACGTAGAAACTGAGAGTGAAGAAAAAACTAAGGGGGGCATAACATTAGATAAGCAAAAATGATCCTGATTATTTTTTTGATTGTCCGGAAAAAACATACCCTTTTTTGAATAGGATGCCGCCCATCCTGCAGAAGGGCATAGAATTAGGTAAGCAAAAATGATTCTGATTATTTTAATTGGTTGCAATAACCGATACTCTTTTTTGAATAGTTAGAGCATCCTGCAAACGATATAAAATTAGATAAGCAAAACTAAGCCTTATCATTTTAATTGGCTGGAAACACCAATACTCTTTTCGAGCATTCTGCAGTAAGATTGTTTGACAAATATTTGTTTTTCAAAGGTTGCTGGTCTACAAAGTGTGGCCAGCGCCTGTTGTAAGGGTTACGCCCTTATTCCAGGCATGGGCAGAGAGGGAATTCAGGAAGGAAGTGTAAGGATAGATAGTTGGTCTAAGAGTTGTAAAGTAATTTTTCATTAACTCCGATCATGGCCATTATAATCATTCTGCTTATAATCATATACTTGGTCTGTGGAATCAAATACTATGATATGGGAAAGATGAGGGTGAAGTTCAATTGACTCGGCAACACTTTGGCACATATGAGACAGGTGGATGATAAAGCTTCTCCCTTAAGGCGTCTCTAGATATTTGTGATAAGACAGGTGAGCCCAATATTCAACATTTATGAGTACTGTGCAATGATGTAAGTGAAGAGTGAATGATAATGAGGTGTTGTTTACTCTGAATTTACGGGTGCTATTGAGAAAAAAGTCATACGGACCTGAGTAGGTAGCTTTGAGTTGGAGTTTAAAGACTTCACGGGCGGCAAGAATGATTTGTTGAAGGATACAATTTCTGTTGAAAAGTGTAGAAGTTTTGGAAGGTGTCAAGAAAGCAATGATTTGTTCTAGGGTAGGAGGTGGGTGGTCTGGAGGATCTGGTGTTGATACCGTATTTGGAGGAAGACGCAGTGGAACTGCTAGGAAATCAGAGTTATGTGGATGTTAGGGTTTGCTTTAGATCTGCCTAGACATTTGTAAGAGAATGTAGGATGCTGGTCGTTACATTGGCTGCATTTAGGTAGGATGGCTAGATTGCTGCATGTTTTTGTGGTGTGGTTTTCTGAACAATAACCGCACTTGGGTTCATTGTGAAATTCGGAACTGGAGTGGTCGTTGTAGGTTTGACACTTTTCGCACCGGAGTGGTAATGGTGGTTGAGTTCTTGATGGTTCGACCCTGTACCTATGTTTATATATGAAAGCTCCGAATTTTAGAAGTAGGTCTATAGTGTGCTGATCTGGAGTTAGCACGCGGACCATGTAGCTAGGTATTCCAATCTTAGTTATGACGCATAAGCACTTAGTGACGGTCTGTCCCTCTGTACGCAGTTCGGCTTCTATTTCTTCATCTAATGTGTCTGTATTTAGTCCTCTGATTACTACTGATAGTCGTTGAGGTCGGCGTGGCGGTGGTGGCATTCTGACTGTTCTGGTGGTAAGCGGAGCAAGATGTGCATTTTGCCGAAAATTTCGTAAGTGTATTTGTTGCGAATTGTAATTGCCAAGTTGCGGTCAGTGGATTTAATAGTGATGCCGTTGCTTGTTGGTATGATTTCTGTGATGAGATCTCGAGAAACGTATTTGGTTAGATTCAGAAGCAGTTGTTTTGATATCTGATAGCGAGGGTCAAAATTGGTTAAGAAGAAAGAGTGAACCGGTGCAGTTGCTGTACTAGGTTAGTGATCTTCTGAGTCGGAAATAGAGACAAATGTTGTTGATCTGAGTCAGAATCTGAAGCATTGAGAGTGTGCGTACGTTTGTTCGGAGGTGATTTGTCACTACCGGAAGTGTGAAGCGATGGAGAGGTCTTGTTCTGGATGTTGTTTGTAGTATAGAATGGCGTTCCGGTTTGTCCAGTGCGTTTGTTAGATATGCTGCAATGATAGATGATAAATGTATGGACGATCAGCCAGAACGTGAGCAGAAGAATCATTGGTTACAGTATGGCCACCGTGATGATGAAGGGTGAACAGATCTACTAAAGATGTACTACAGATGATAATGAAGATAGCAGGTGGGACAACCCATAGGGATAGTTGTCCAGGTAGCGTTCGCCCTTTCTACAATATGTTTCTAAAAGGAAGGCCCTTGGCTAGATGAGACAGGCCGTCCAAAATAACTTATTGCAGTGAAGAATAGCACGGGTAATGACGTGGGAAGGTAGCAAAACACCAGGTTACTTTGGTCCACCTCTGTACAAGATGGCGTCTTAGTACCAATTGAGTATATCTGACATTTTAAAAAAATAATTCTAGTTGCAGCTAGGACCCATCAGAGAGCTGTACCCTCTATTTAGGGAAGGGAATTTATGGAAGATGGGAGTTGAGGAAGGGAGATGGTCTAAGGGGAGTATGGGATCTGGTAACTTTATTGTTTCTTTATTTCATCTTTATTTACTTCATCTTTGGTGGACAATATGAGTTCTCCTCATAAACATTTCATAAGGTTATTGCCATTATTTTAAATACTATCGTATATTATTATTAGCTCAAGTGTTTTATGATGAGGGGAGATGAGATAGTAATATGGATATAAAGTGCAATTATCATTAGCTCAAGTGTTTTATGATGAGGGGAGATGAGATAGTAATATGGATATAAAGTGCAATTATCATAACACAACACAACATTTAGGAATGTTAATGGACAGATGCTTGGTTATCTTCTTGTCCAGGGGTTGCTCTGGACATGATGCTGACAAGTGAGCCCTGTTAGTCCTTGATGATCACAGTGCAACGTATGAAGGTGAGAGATGATGCGGAATGAGTGAAGCCTTGTGTTCTTGGATGAGAGCTGTTTCCGGATGATCTGGTGGTATGACATAGTGGTATATGGCAAAGAGTAAAGATAAGGGTGTTTGTGAATGTCTAGGTGGTGTAGCCATGTTGGTATTTGAGTTGATTCAAGAGAGTGATCTAGAAGAAGTGGATGTTGTTGTTCGAGGTGTTTTGCAATGTATTTTTGTCGTAGTGTTTCAAGATGTAACAGGAGATGTGGAAACGTGATTCTCTCATATAACTCTTGTGTAGGGCTTGGCAATTTCACACGGAAAGCTATTCGAAGTGCATGTCGTTCAAGTCTTTGTAATTTTTTTAATAGATATTCGGTGATTCTGCGATCCATGCTGTAAATCCGTATGTGAGAACTGGACGTAAAAAGACTTTGTATGTATTGATGATGATGTTTGCATTTAGTCCCCATGTTGTACCAATTAAGCGTTTTAGTAAGTTTAGTCTATTGGTGATTTTTGTTACAATTTTCTGTAGACATGGACGCCAGGTTAGTTGGTGGTCGAGTATACGTCCAAGATAGGTTACTTAGCGGGGCGGGTGGGCTGATGTTGAACAATGAGGGCGAGATGAATTGCGACGGATACGGGTTTTGCGTTTGGGTGGAAGGAAGATAATGGCCTGTGTTTTATGAGAGTTTATAGTGAGACCCCACTTACTGCACCACGAGGTAAAAGTGCTTATTGCAGTCTTCATTGTTTGGTTGATGTGTTGTATGGTAGGGCTAATGGCTAGAAATGCTGTATCTTTTGCGTACTGAAAAATAGGTATATTTGGCGGCACGGGAGGGATATCGGCTACAAATAGGAGATACAAAAGCTGAGAAAGTGTGGAACCTTGAGGAACTCCACAGTGCAAGAATATAGGATGGGAAAGGCTAGTGTTGATACTGATGTATGCAATACGATTGGAGATGAAGTTAAAGATGAATAGGATAATAGTGATTGGAAGATGGAAGAATTGAAGTTTGTATATGAGAGCTTTATGCCAGACTTTATCAAAAGCTTTTTCAAGATAGAACAGAACTAAGCAGGATGGAAGTGAGGTGTTATAATGGTTAGTGATATTATTAGTAAGTCGAAGAAGTTGGTCATTGATATTATAAAATGGTCGGAGGCCTGCTTGATGGATTGGAAGAAGGTTGTGGTTTTCAAGATGATCGTGAAGGCGACTAACAAGGATTTTTTCTAGTGTTTTACTGTATACTTATGTAAGTTGGATTGGTCTATAGGAAGATACAGCATCTGGTGTTTTTTTAGGAACATAAGAGTTTTGGACATTTTCCAGGTACGTGGGAAGTATTCTGTGCGAAGGATGAATGTAAAGATCGAAGCAAGGAGTTGTAGGAATAAAGGAGGTGCTTCCTTGAAATGGCGGTATGTTATGCGGTCGATCCCAGGTGCAGTAGTGTGTTTGCGTGCGATGGTGGTAGTAATGTCGTCCACAGTTACTGGTGCAGTAAGCGGGTGTTCTGGGAGAGGATGATTTGGATTAGGCTGTAGAAGTGGAGAGGATGTATTGAGTCTTTCTGCTGGATGAAGGCGGAATGGGTTGAATGGAATATTAGGTGTAAATATGCCTTGAATATAGTCGGCAAAGGTGTCGACTTTTTCAGTGTGAGTGGAGTGCTTCGTTGTTATGTATTAGGGTATGTGGTTTTGCTATATTTGCCAGTGAGTGCATTAAATCGTTTCGAATACTTTGTGGGGTGTGAGATTTCCGCAACTTGGTTAAATGTTTTTACCCATTGTCTTAGTTTGTAAGTTTTATGCAATTGTGAACTGTACGTTGTAATTGTCGGTGAAGGCGAAGGGATTCTGGGTTTCTGGTACGTTGATAGTCTCTATAGAAATATCGAGAGCGGCGTATTAATGGTAAGTATTGTGGTGGCAGTTTGGGTTGGTAAGGTTGGATATTACTGGTAGGAATGTGCTGATCTGATGCTGCTTGTAATGTTGTGGTAAGTATGTTCAAGGTGGAATGAAGTTCTTCTTCCTTGGTGGGAGGTGAAACGTTTGCGAGTTTGGTATTTGTTAGTGCAATATCCATTCCAGTCTGCTTTATCGAAGCGTAGTGTTTGACGGCGAACTATGTTGGAGGTTTGCTTCGGATGTTAGTGCTGTAATGTGAGTTTAATCGGCACATGATCGCTTCCTAATGGATCAAGAACGTCTAGAGTGCAATGGATGGAGATGTTAGCAGATGTAATTACAATGTCAGGAGTAGTAGTAGATATTGGTCTGGTTGGCTTTGGTGGTTGATGGATCGTTACAAAGGTTTGTTGTTGAAGTCTGCTTTCTCTCTGTCTGATCTGCTATGTACATTGATATCGGCCATAATAATATAGTTACGGAAGTTATTGTCAATGTATGTGAAAAAAGACATAGGATGGTCTAGTCGTATGTAGATCGTAGCGATTGTCATATATAATTGTTTGAAGTATAGGGTAGTGATTAGGTACTCTTTGACAGATCCTTAGCTTCGCATATATCATAGTAATATAATAAAATACATGGTGTTTCTATTATTTAGTGTATAAATATAGAATTAACCTTATGTTTAAGTAATTTATGTTTGATGGATGTATATTTTAAGAATATTTATACATAAGAAGGATGAATAAAACATTCTCTTTCATAATTTAAATTAATGGTTTCTATAAGACAAATTTTACTGCCATCTAGCGAGTACATTATTGCACTGTATTGCCATAGTAAGTAGCTGGAGAGTGGGGTGTATTACACTAGGAAGTCCACTAGAACGTGACGTTAACGTCATAGCTGTAAGATCTCGTTTTGAAAGTATAGAAGAAGAATGGTGGTAGAACTAATTTATAAAATGTAACGCTATGATCAATGTATTTGTGTTTACTTTTTACAACTCTCGTGTAAGAATGAGATTTTTACTTTACGAAAACATTTAGCTGATTTTGTACTACCGACAATGATAGTACAAGTATTTTTTTCAGCTATGACTTGCTGTTAGATACCGCAATTGATACTAGATAACACCACCGCTAAAAAATTAAAGTATTGAAGAATTTTTTACCTAGAAGCTTCTTGAGTAAAAGGGAAAATAATGTAGAGTACAACATTATCATATTTATGATTCCACATATTATGACAGTCGTTTTAATGATTTCACATAAATGTGTAGTTCTTGAAGGAAAGCATACGAGTTTAGCTTTCATAAAACCTGAAAACACGAGATTCTTATTCGTTGAAATTCGAAATCGCAAAAAAAAAAAAAAATGGACTGTTGTTTCAATATGTATTAATTAAAATAGTTACTTTTGTCTATTTATTGTTTTTTTTGGAAACAGACTTTTACTAGTACGATTATTCCCTATGAACGAGTTTTATGAACTAGTTTTATTACGGGTTCTAAGAATTGAAACACGTGACGTTTTCTAAAGGGGTGATTTTTGAAACCCGCTTGCATCGATTGCCTTGCTTGTGATTTGGGTGAATAGCCAATTGAAACACGCAGTGTTTCGTGGCGTAGTTTTATTACGTGCTGTAAAGCAAGCAACGTAGTATTCTAGTTATGTATATTACTTTTAAAACATGACGTTTTCTAAAGGGATGGTTTTCAAAGTAGCTTGCGTTGTGTTGGTTACCTTTCTTGCTATTTGGGTGAAGAGCAAATTGAAACACAGCGTTTTGTAGTGTAGTTTTATTACATGTTTTAAAGCAAGCAACGTAGTTCCTAGTGAACTGTATTAAAGTATAAATGAATGTTGGTAAAACTAATTTAGAAAGTGTGAGGGTACAATCAGTTCATTTGTGTTCATTTTTATAATTTAAATCTGTTTCCTACAAGATGGAGATTCTTTACAGTACGGAAATATCTATGTATTTCTTAGAAAATTGAAGTAAAAATACCAAGTTCGCTGGTATGTGTGTGTTTCTTTTTTGGAAAGAGAATTTTACTAGCATGGTTGTTATTCACTGGCATTTCATGAACTAGTTTTATTACGATGTTTAAGAATTGAAACACGTGACGTTTTATAAAGGCTGGTTTCGAAACCCGCTTCTGTTGGCTTGTTTGCCTGCGATTTAGGTGAATAGCCAATCGAAACACGTAGCGTTTCGTGGTCTAGTTTTATTACGTGTTGTAAAGCAAGCAACGTAGTATCCTAGTGTTGTATATTACTTTTAAAGTATAAACGAATGCTGGCAGAAGTTATTTAGAAAATGTTAGGGTAGAATGAATTAATTTGTGTTCATTTTTATAATTTAATCCTCTTTTATGTAAGGAGATTTTTTTATCAGGTACAATGAAGCATGTATTTGAATTTCTTACTCACCCTAATCACAAGCAAAATAAGGAAGGAATAAAGTAACGCAAACTATGCATAAAAACACGTGTTTCAATTGGCTATTCCCGAAGTTTTCACTGAAAGAAGTTCGTAGGTTTGAATTTTTATTTATTTTTTACTCAGAAGATGGTATCAATCGCCGGCCTGAGCGACAGATTCCTAAAAGAACATAAATAAAATAGAGAAAATCCTTGTCAATTTTTTTATAATTTAATTCTCTTTGTTGTAACAACGAGATTCTTTACTCAGTGATTAACACTAGATGGCACCACCGGTAAAAGGATGAAACTATTGAAGAATTCTTTACCTTGAGCCTTCCTGACTAAAAGTAAGAATAACGGAGAGTACAAAATTATTGTATCTATGAAAGTCACTCTGTGATTCGACGTATTATGAGAATCTTTTCTAATGATTTCAGTCAAATGACAACTTCATGAAGGAAAGTGTATTCTGGTTAACGATTTGGATAGTTATAATCTTCTATATTCTGATCTCGCTATTTTTCTTAACGTCGATTTTGGCTACTAGTTTGACTAGTTCTAGATCAAATATTCTGACCTTAGCTATTAATTGGACTCTGATTTTGTTTACGTATAAAATTTACGTCATTTTAATGTCTGTTACGACTTTGCATATTTTGTTCAATTTATAACCAAGTAAGCATCCGGACTGATCTCAAATATGACGACACTTGGCTCATGACAAATGGAAGTCGCAATGGCAAGCAACATACCAATAGGTCACACCGGCTTACCTCAGGTCATAGTTGCTCCTCACCAATCAACTGTAACAGAAAAGAGGAAAGTAGAACCAAGAACTCATCGATGACGTTCACGGTCTCCAGTACAGAACAAAAGGCTGCACAATCTTAGTGAATCCTCAAACGACAGCGAAGAACTGCAGATGGAACTCGGAAATCAAAATGAGACAGACAAATTCCAGATCTAGAATTTCCTACTATCAAACTTCGACACCATATTTCAAAACAAGCATATATTCTTCCCGCTGAATAAGTACATACCTCGAGCAGCAATAATTCAAATCATTCAAACTAGGAACGGCTACATTATGAAATCTCCAGATCCGAATCTGATGAAAACTATTAGGGGCAAGTGCTCCTTTAAAATATTTGAAAAAAAAAATCCACTAAGGTCACACAGCTTGAAAAACGTGAACCGAAACAAATACCGTCTTTTAGTTAACTACCACCTCTTTCCGTGGTAATCCGTGGTATTCTATCATCAAATGTATCTGCATCATGTTCAAAGAAGGTCCAACATACATGCTAAGGGTACTAACAAAATCTCAAGAGACAATCGACGATTTACTAACAAATGGGGCTATGATATACTGGAAAAGACACCGTGTAAAACCATCGCAAACAACTCAACCACAACTTATACGTTGCGAGAAGTGCCAAACGTACAATGAACACACAACAGCTAAATGTACAAAACAACCGAAATGTGGATTCTCCAGTGCGCCACATAATACCCGACAATGTACCAGTACAAACCTACAACAACCGAAATGCTCACAGTGCAGTGAACCACACCCAACTTACAGCTACAATTGTAAAGCAAAACTAACGCCTGAAGAACAAAAAAACAACAGAAAAACACACATCTTGTAGTACCAGTAAGAACACAGGAAAAAAACACATCAAACTACATCCACATCAACTCAACTCACTTCAGTATACCAACCAGTGACAATAGAACAAATGCTTGGCTTCATAATCATGGCATTACAAAATATCAATCCGTTTTTAAGATCTCATATACTACAAGTACAATACGCAGCTAAATCCATACTTCGAGTCAACTTCAATGCTACATACTCTTGTCCGTACGTTCACTTTCATGCATCACATTATGAAACCCAAGTATAGAGCCACACAAGAAAGCATTAACATTGTATGCTACTTCGCAATGGCTATTGCTTTATTATTCATGAATATCAGATCAGTAACTAAAAACAAAATACTATTTTATCAACTCCTACTAGATGAAAACATCAATACGTTCCTGCTGAATGAAACCAAATTAACACAAAACATGCAATGCAAAATAAGACACAACCAAATTCTACGAGACGACAGCAAAACAAACGCAAAAAGGGCTAACGGCGGCGTACTGTTAGGATTCCAGCCATCAATAGCCTGCCGTAGACACGAAACAAACTTAACAAACCTATCCGAGCATTGTACTTTAAATCCATTTACATTACTGTGGCAACCATATATATCAGACCTAAACAACATATACCCTATGAAATATTCCAATATATATCAAATATCTTCCGCAACAACATCATCATGACAGAAATTAAAAAACACAGCAGAACAGACAGAAAACTCGATTCAACACATTCATCACGACAACCACCGATGAAATTCATAAACTGCCTTGCCACACAAGACCTATAAGCAACTACATTCGTTATACAAGTACAAGAATATAAAATTTTAAGTGTGTAGAAACTATTTCTCCAAAGAAAGGCCTTACATTTTGTTAAATAACATTATTATGTAAAGAGAACATAACGAACAAAATTATTGATATCGTAATTTGAAGAATGTGTTCCTACATATAATCACACATTCTATTTTCCTTTATTTCTTTGGTATGTATGCGAGTCGATGTCTATTATTACCCTAACAATAGTTTGGAACATTCGGAAATAATGAAGAAAACGAATGTCAAGAAAATAACTTTCAAGGTTAAGATCTTGCTTTCCATGAACCTCATTAAATATTTTTGAAGAAACTACTGGATTGGATTTGAAAGGTTATATTTAATCATTCGTTTGGAAAACTGACTTTCATTTAATTTCGTTTGTGCCAGAATGCAGTGAGTCTAACTTTCCTACATTTTTAATTAAAATGAAATGATCTATACAGTCTTTTTATATATTATTCACAGTAGATAGTCAAACTTATTACAAATCTTCTTTTAAAAACATTGCTATAGTAATATCTAACTTCTAAGAAGTTTAAAATTGTGAGGTGAAAACTTGTAGCAAATTTGGTACTTGACACATGTCAAACTTCTTAGAAACTTGGAAAGTCAAACTTACTATAAACCTTCCTTAAAAAACATTGCTAGACTAACCTCTAACTAGGAACGAGTTTCAGATTGGAAGGTGTTAAGTTGTAGGAAACTTGGTAGTTCACAGATGTCAAACTTGGAAAGTCAGGATGATTATAAACCTTTTTTTTTAAAAACAAATCTGTACTAACATCGAACTTAAGCTAAAATTAATTTCGAAAACCGTATTTCACAATCGTTTACATACTCAATTTGATTTCCACACAGATATAGAGTTGTGAGGAGAAATACTAGTGGTGGTATTTCCTCTGATGAATTTCACATTTTGTTCTACACACTTAATTGATAATATGTTGATAAAGCTGTAGGGAATGTATGCAGATCAGGTAAAGCTTATGTAATTATGATGATACGTAAAATACATCACATTTAAAACTCACTTCATGTGCTCGCTTTGAACATGATAGTAGTGGATAAACTTTATGAACAAATGTGTCCACCAGCTACTAATCTATATGGACAATTTATGTTGTTTATTCCCTTGCTAATAATTATCACGGACACTTCTATAAGGATCTAGTGATAACTAACAAATGAAAAAGTATTACGAAAAGGTGTCATTATTATTTCATTAAAAATACACAGTCGAGTTCATTATCACATAATAAATATGGCGTTATGTGGAGTCGGACACTAACTATCTAAAGTGAGCGAAAAGGGGTTACTTAAAATCAACTTTGGTATTTTTTCATTCTGCGCGATGTACATAACGTTTAAAACACACTGCTTGTGTACTTGTGCTCGTAGAAGAAACAATATAGTTCGTAGTATGTCTCGCTCTTTCACTTACTTTGCACTTCTAAAAGTCGAAACTTTGTTATACTTTGCATTTCAAAGTTTGTTTTTTTTTACACACAATTGAAATGCGATATTTCTCGTGTAAATTTTACATTGTTTTCAGATTATAAAGTGAAGCCAATGCTGATAAATGGTTTAATATACTTCTTGCTTTTCAGATCATATTCTCCATTATACGCATCTGAAATTCACATTCGAAAGCGTTTACCTCATCAAGAGCTGAATTATGCCCCATATTCTTCATTTTACCCATCTTAAATCCATATTCAAAATCTTCCTATCAAGGCCTAGATTTTACATCATATTCTGCATTGTACGCATCTGAAATTCTCATTGAGAAGGTTTATCCGCTTGTATATCCTTCCCTGTGCTTTTTAATCGAGGCTTTCATTACATTTATATTCGAGTATTTCACAGTCAAAAAGGTTGCTTTCCCTATTTAACTTTTTTATCTTTTAAAGCTGTTCTTTTGATAGATTTATATCCACATATTTCCCACTGAAAATGTTTCTGGACTAGAAAGACTCATTCGTGTTCTGTTCAACGAAATTAAAATCAAATTGTTTTAATATAATTTGTATTATTGAACTTTTAACCTTCTCTGAAAAATGAATAATTAACCTAACACTTGTTTAGAGAATAATTATTCTGCTCCTGAAGAAAAATATTTAATATGGTACAAAATTTACTTTCGTAGATATCACATCAAACTTGCTGCAAGTTTGGAATTTTCCGCTTCCTGCCTTCATATATCATTACATTTTCAATGATATCAATCAGTCCACTATTGCTTTTAGATAGAGGTAATTGCATTTACATAGAATACTACTTCTGATTCCTCGCATTGTGTAACTTCTTGTGTACTAGTTAGATGCACACATGAAGAGAATTTCTGTTACATGTCTGTAACTGTCTTTTCCTTATTTCAGAAAACAATATATTGAAATGTTGCATACATTTGTTACTTATACGCATATTAACAATCAGTTGACACTCGTCAGAAAATATTGTCCTGACATGTTCTCAAACGCGACCAATTTTCGCAAAACTATAATTTTTCGTCGATCCAAAAGTCCAAAAAGTCTAGGAAGTTATATAGTTTCCTCGTTTTATCATGTGAGAGTGATATTTTTGTAACGCAATGGGAAGTATTAATACTAATTTTAATTTTCTTTACGAGATGTTCACCCCAATTTAGGAAATATTCTTGAAAGGCATATGACAATACTTTTGGATTTTAACAATTTAAAGTTCAGCTACTGTTCAAAAACATTTTATGTTACTATTCAGTACAGAAATTCCTAACTTTGTAATTAATATGTAGAGACTCGGAAATTAAAAACATTACAAAATCATTATACTAACACAAATAATTTACACTTGTAATACTATGGAGTGCCCAAAAGGAGGTAACGAAAGAAAGAATGTTATTGAGTTTAAACAATTTAATTCTTAGTATATGACATAAAATAACATAGTAAAAATTCCATCCTACATTTTTTTTAGATATTGTGTCGGTAATTTTGGTTTAAACGGGTTGGTTGTGGTATTGTATTTTATTACAACTGTTAGGCTAAGATAACCTTAGACTGACACCCTCCAGAGGGCTTTTCCCTCTTTATGGGAAGAGGAATTAAGATACTGTGGATATCAAGGAAGATTGGTAGCTGGGCTAAGGGTTATCATGTTGGAGTATTATGAGCTTGCCTCATAATCATAAATTTTGGCAGTGGCTAACTAATAGTGATGAGATGAATTATGGGCATGAGGTGCAAATAGACATCACAACGATTTGGCTAATTAAAATTGATCTTTTGGACTAGGGGCGACACTAGTCCGTGATGGAGACAGGTGTGCCCTAGCGTTCAAAGTGATTACAGTGCACAGTATGAGGGTGCTGCATAATGAGGAATGTCTGGTGAGCTGTATGCTGATATGAGTGGCATGTCAGGAAGGTCAGGTGGTAGAGTGTATTGGTAAAGTGTGCAGAGCAGAGATAGAGGTGTGGGCGTATATTTAGCTGGTGCTTGTTGTTGGTCATGTGAATGAAGAATGTCATGAAATAAAATATAGTTTGTTTCAAGCTGGTTCGTAATCTATCGGATATGTAGTTTTTCTATGTGTAGTAGGAGATGTGGAAATGTGATTCTATTGTAGAGTTCCTGGTTGGGCTGGGAAGTTTTACTCTGCTATTAGTAAGGCATGGCGCTCCAAAATTTGTAGTTTATGGTAGATGTGATGAGAGGCGGCAATCCATGCTGTGAGGCCGTAGGTTAAAACTGGTCTGAGAAATACCTTATATGTGTTGAGTATGGTCTCCATGTTGTGCCTGTGAGTCGTTTTAGAAGATTGAGTCTAATACTGGCTTTCGACATGATTTTGGAAAGATGAGGGCACCAAGTGAGATGATCTAGAATGAGGACGAGGTAGGTGACAGTTTTGGATGGTTCTATTGGTTCATAAAGAAGAGTGAGGGAAAGGCTATTGGGATTTCGGTAGACTTTTGAGCGACGTTCTGGTGGGATGAAAACAATTGCTTGTGTTTTGTGGGAATTTATGATTAGTCCCCACTTACTGCACCAGGAAGTGAAGGTGTTAATGGCATCGTTCATGGTACGATTGATGTGCTGGATGGTAGGGCTAAGCGCAAGGAAGGCGGTGTCATCTGCATATTGAAAAATATGTATATTCGAAGGTAATGAGGGTAGCTCAGCAACAAAGAGGAGATAAAGAAGTGAGAAGAGGGCAGAGCCTTGAGGATGTACTGTTGTTGATAGATATGTATGCAGGGCAATTTGTGAGAAAGTTGTACATGAAACGAATAATTGTGATGAGTAGTCGGAATGACTGAAGTTTGTAGATGAGGGCGGAGTGCCAGACTTTGTCAAATGCTTTTTCTAAATCGAAGAGGACAAGACAGGAAGGGTGAGAACGGTTGAAGTGGTTGGTGATCGTGTTAGTTAAGCGAAGGAGTTGATCGTTCGTGCTATATGAAGGGCGAAATCCTGCTTGGTGAAAAGGAAGAAGGTTGTATTGGTCTAGGTGGGTATGAAGGCGTTGTGCTATGATCTTCTCTGAGGTTTTACTGAAAGTTGATGTTAATTGGATAGGCCGGTAGGAGAATACGGAGCTTGGAGGTTTATCAGGTTTCAGGAACATGAGGGTTTGTGATGATTTCCAGGGTAAAGGGAGAATCCGGTGCGTAATATAAAGGTATAGATAGCTGCAAGGATGAGAGATGTAGGTGATTCTTTTAGGAAGTGGTAAATCCTATCGTTACCGGGTGCGGTTTGACGTTTGTGAATTAGGATACGTGTTATATCTTCGGTGGTGATGGGTGCAGTAAGTGCATGGTCGGGAAGATGATGCTGTGTATTTGGTTGGAGATGAGATGATACGAAATTCAAAATTTTGCAGGATGTCGTCTTTGAGGATTAAATGGAAGTGAGGGTGTGAATATTTCTTGTAGATAGGATGCAAGTGCGTCTGCTTTGGTTTTATCAGAATGAAGTTCTTGATTGTCTTGTAGTAGTGGATATGTTGTTTTAGAGTATTTACCGGTGAGTGCGTTAAACCGTTTTCAGTACTGTGTAGGATGGGCTTTATCAGCAAGTGAATTGGAGGTTTTTACCCATTGTCTTAATTTATAGGCTTTAATGTAGTTTCGTACTGCACGTTGAAGTTTGCGATGGAAACTAAGTGATTCAGGATTGAAAATCTCTGTAGAATTGTCTGAAGCGTCTGATCATGGTAAGATATTCCGGTTGAAGGTTAGGTTTGTATGGGTGGATTGTGGTTTTGGGGACGAATTTTTCTGAGGCTGTATGTATGATGTCATATGATCGATTGATGAATATAGTTCATCTTCGGTAGTCGGTGTTGAGAGGTGAGATTCGGGTATATATATATTCCCGGTAGTTGCCCCAATCGGCTCGGTCAAAGCGAAGTACTTGTTTCAGTGGTGGATTTTGTTGACATTTGAGGGTAAGATTTACGGGTGCATGGTCACTTCCTATGCGATCAAGAACTGTTACGGTGCTACTGTTGGCAATGTATGTTGAGGTTATGACAGTGTCGGGTGTCGTATTGGAGATAGGTCGCGTTGGTTTGGGGAGTTGGAGTGTACCCGGTGGTTTGATATTTAATGAAATTTCTGAAGTGTTTTTGTCTATCGGATCTACTGTGTATGTTGATATGGATCATTATGATGTAGCTTGTAAAGGTATTTGATATATATGCAAAAAAATCATATGGTATAGGGTGACCTGGTCTGACGTTTATGGTTGCTAGAGTTAGAGTTTTTTTTATAATATTCAGTGGCTATTAGGTGCTCTGGCAGGTTTATAAGTGTAGGTGTATGTTGTCTATAGGGTACGGTAGTTGTGAATCCTATTGCAGTACTTCCATTGGCGCGGAGGACTAGTATAGTACTGTCATGTCTAAGTAACGTGAATCTAGAAATTTTGAACTCTTGACTGTCTTTCAAGTGTGTCCATTCAGTAAAATGCCGTTGACGTGTTCCTCTAGAAGTTCGAATAGGAGTTTATGCGTAGGTAGTGATCGGATGTTCAGAAAGAGTAATATTAACGCCATGAACTTTAGTGTAGTCAGAGTAGATATGTTGTTGTAGCTAAACTGCGGATTCACGAGCACTTGCAATGAAATGGGCATAAGCACCTGAATATGTCGCATTGAAATTCAATTACAGGATTGATTTGGCGGCGTGTTGGATTTGTTGTTGTATGAATTGTCGTTGAAATGGATGGATGTTTTGCAATGTCACCGTTATGAATGCTTGTACTTGTTCTATGGTGATTGTTTGGTAAACAGATGTGATAGGAGTATCGTCAGGCTGTTTGGTTTCAGTAGTACGGATGGGAACAATTAGTTCAGGTTTGATTGGTTCTGGTGGTGGTCTTGCTTTGCAGCGATAACTGAAGGTGGGATGTGATTCTCCGCAAGTGGTGCATTTCGGTGGATATTTTATGGCGCAAGATTTCGTAATGTGAAGTCCTGAACAATATCCACATTCGATGTCATTTTTGCATTGTGATGTTGCATGTGTATTGTTGACATTTCTCGCATCTGGTCGGTAGTGAGGTGGTAAATGAGACGGTTTGACTCTGTACCTTCGCTTGTATATATAGACTCCATTATTGAGTAAATCATCTGTGGTGTGTTGGCTGGTTGTGATGACGCGTACCATGTACTTCGGTTCCCCTGTTCTTGTCATAATGCGGAGGCATTTGGTGATAGTGACCTTCTTCCTTGAGTTCTTCTTCGGCATCGGAGTCTGAAATGGATGGCTCTACTACGCTTATGACTACTGACAACGTTGGTGTGCGACGTAGCGGTGGTGGTTGTCGCGGAGGTTTCTCAGCCATACACATCATGTTAGCCTTCGGTCAAAATATCTCGAAGTTATGTTTGTAGCTAAGGAGCGATCCAGTGAATGAATAATGATCCCATTTCTTGTTGGAATGATGCGTTGCATGTGCTCCCGTGGAACGTATTTGGTGAACTGCTGTAGGAGTAGTTTTGGATTTTGAAACTTGGTGTTGAAATTTGTGAGCATAAAAGCCTGAGTTTGCTTTGGGGAATTTGGTAGATGCGGAAATTGTTCTTAGTTGTTGATGTCCATGTGATCAGTTTCAGATTCTGTCTCGCTTACGGTATGAGGTCTTTTCTGTGGTGATGATGATGGAGAAGCTCTTCCGGAGAGTTGTTCATTTGGTGATCTAGATCTCGGTCGCTATAATGTAGCACTTTGGTCCTGCCTTCGTCGATATTTCGGTATGGCTCCTATGTCTGAGTATCTCGTTTGTTAAAGTATGGTCTGTCGCAGTTGATGAGTTTCTGGTTGTTTGTCTGACATGATGCGTTGAAGCTAATATGATAAACAAAAATGGCCCCCCGTAGGGATGGAGGCTCAAGAAGTGTGCTGTTGTCGGAAGTGAAAAGGAACTGATTGATGACAATGACAAGATGATCAGTGTCTCTGCAATGACTGCTGTTGCTCAAATTAACTTCGCCCTCTGACACTGAGAAAAGCCGTCTATCTTATTGAGGCTGTACGTGCACTTTTTTCTTCTGTGCGTATGCAACACAGTATCCTTGATGGTACATTAACGTACCACAGCTAAGCTAGGTCAAGTTGTCCTATAATCTCTTCAGCAACTTACTCAACTTAGCATTTTTTAATTAGCTGCAAGATATTTTGTTTCACATATTCTCAATGACGTATTTTATACATTGAATTCATTAGTATATCAACAACTAATTACCATTATCTTTTGACAATTAATAAGTATCATAAATAGCGCATCCCTTTTTTCTTTAACATGTTTTTGTACTTGAATCACAGTACAAAATTGCACTGCGATCTGTTACTTTTTAAAACTAAGAAAGATAAAAATTATTTCTTGTTTTTTTAAAAAAGAGAAAGAGAGAGAAAAAAGAGAGAATGAGCTCTTATCTAATAAAAATAATTCATTTGTACCTTAACGCTTTTAAAAGTATATGATAGACCAAACTTCTGACAAAGTTACAGTAAACTAATAAGTCAAACTTAGGCTTCATAACTAGAGTTTTGTGTGATTCCTAATAATTATTACTATAATTACGCATAGTATTGAAAGTTGAAAGTAAAACATATGCAGAAACTTAAAAAAAATTAAATATTGTGTACCAAATACCTAAAAATACTAAAACTAGAAACTACAAAACGAAGTAGTGAAACAAATAAAGAAGTTATTGTGAATTGAACAAAACATGTTTCTATTCGGTGCTGAAACTCTTTTCATAATTTTATTGTGAATTAAACAAGATATGTTTCTATTCGCTGCAGAAAATCTTCTGATAATTAAAATATATAAAACGTTTATAGTGTTGGTAATATTTTAAACTTCTGAAAAAATAAAGTGTACAAAAACGAATTAATGGAAGAAATAAAAAAGCTATTCTGTATTTAAGAAGGCATGATTCTATTCAAGGTAGAAACTTTTGAAAATCAAAACATCAAATAATGTGACATATTGAAAATGTTGGATGAAAATTTAACTATATCGGTATTGGGTATGAGTGGTCAGTATTTCTCCTCATCTTCTAAGTTTTTTTAAAGATATTTTGTAAGATGTTTTATTTTGCTTAGGATTAAAACCCTATGAAAAGTGTGTGGAAGTCATTCTCCTACGATATGTAGCTTTACAAGATGTTTTGTAAAATGTTTGTTTGCCTTAACTAGGAAGTAAGAATAGAAATAATTACAATAATCATACATACAAAGTTAGGATAGCCAAAGTTCTTAAATTTCTATTGAATATTATTTCTGAATCAAAGCAAAAGTTTCTTTTCAAATAATAACTCCTACACTGAACTTAAACTTTAGTGTGATGTCGTCTTGTGAACATAAATGTACTAATCAGAAAGTTATATCTGTAGAGTTAGAGAAAAATCAATGTAATAACTATCGGAAATAAATGCTTTAGTAGCACTCAGGTTTTACTATTAAAGTATGACACGTATGATTCAATTCAATTCTGAACAAATTAAAGCTTGCTACGACGACGGCTAATCGCTTACGTGTAAAACAACTTAAGAAAATTTAAGTCTAGAGCGACGGCGGGGGTGGTAATTCTTTACGTCTGAAGAATGACAGAAAAAAATATAATCAAGCACAGTATTAAAAGTTCACGCATATATATCTGTGCGTGTCTGTACCTCTGTCTCTTTGTTTTCGTGTCTGTGTGTTTCTATGTATCTTTGTGTATGTGTGTATCTTTGTGTGTGTGTTTATGTGTATGTTTATTTGTGTTTGTAGGTCTGTGTATATCTGTGTCTGTGTGTTTGCGTGTATCTTTGTGTGTCAATAATTATGTGTATGTCTGTGTATCAATAATTATGTGTATGTATATATGTATGTCTGTGTGTCTAAGTATCAGTGTCTAGGTGTGTATCTTTGTGTGTGTCGATGTGAATGTGAATGTGTATGTATATGTGTGTGTCTGTGTATCTCTCTCTCTCTCTCTCTCTCTCTACCTACCTACCTACCTACCTATGTGTGTATATATGTGAATTATCAAGCCCCCTTTGTTAGTTTCACTTCATATATGTAATGAATTACCACCACCGCCGTCACTCTAGACTTAAATTTTCTTAGAGTTGTTTTACACGTAAGCGATTATCGTCGTCGTAGCAAGCTTTAATTAGTTCAAAATTGAATTCAATCGTATGTGTCGTACTCAAATAGTAAAAAATGAGGGCAACTAAAGCATTATTTCTGTTCGTTATTTTACAGAACTATTTTTTCCCTAGTTTTACAGATGTAACTTTCTAATTAGTACATTTATGGTCACAAAATGACATCACGCTAAAGTTTAAACTCAGTGTATGAGTTATTATTTAAATAAAGCTTTTGCTATTATTCAGAAATAATACACAATAGAAATTTAAGAACTTTGGCTATCTTAACTTTGTATATATGATTATTATTATTATTTCTATTCCTATTTCCTAGTTAAGACAAACAAACATCTTACAAAATATCTTATTAAGCTACATATCGTAGGATATTGACCTCCACACACTTTTCAGAGGGTTTTACTTCAAAGGAAAATAAGTATAAGACTTAGAAAATTAAGGGAAATACTGACTACTCATACCCAATACTGGTATAGTTAACAAATTTTCATACATTTTCAATATGTCACATTATTTGATGTTTTGATTTTCAAAAGAGTTTCTACTTTGAATAGAATCATGCCTTATTAAATACAGAGTAGCTTTTTATTTCTTCCATTAATTCGTTTTTGTACACTTTATAGTTTCAGAAATTTAAAATATTACCAACACTAAAAACGTTTTTTATATTTTAATTATCAGAAGACTTTCTGCACCGAATAGAAACATGTATTGTTCAATTTACAGTAAAATTATGAAAGGAGTATCAGCACCGAATAGAAACATGTCTTGTTCAATTCACAATATTTTTTTGTCTCACTACTTCGTTTTGTACAGTTTCTAGTTTTAGTACAGGGTCTGGCAAAAAGATCTGATGGTTTTGAATTAATAATAACGCACTTATTACAAAACAGTTACACATGTTTATTGATGCAACATATTGGGGTACATATGCCATTTATCTGGCAGGAAGAAAAAATCGTGAACACAAAGTCTTAGGGTTTGAAGATGACGTCATCCAAGTGGTGTCCATTTCTCGCCATGCACTCTTCAAGTCTCCTGCCGAAGCTGTCAAAAACACTCCCGAACATTTGCTGTGGAATGGCAGCGATTTGCGTGCGTATGGCCCCTTTCAGTTCGTTCAATGTAAGAGGTTTGTTTACGTACATCCTCGATTTCAGGTATCCCCACAAGAAGAAATCACAGAACTGAGATCTGGGGAACGGGCGGGCCAAGCCATGTTACCATTACGAGAAATTAATCTACCAGGGAACTTTACCCGTAAAAACTGTATCACAATGTTTGCTGTGTGGGCACTTACCCCATCTTGCTGGAACCACATTCGGTTGCGATGTAGGCGTCTTTGTCTAAGTTCGGGTAGCAAGAAATTTTCCAACATTGACAGGTAACGCTCTGCAGTCACCGTAAGTTTGCCCAGCAGTATCCTCAAAGAAGTATGGCCCAATTACACACATTTTGGTAACTCCACACCACACTGTCACTTTCACACTGTGAAGGGGACGTTTATTCATCTCTCTAGGGTTTTCCACATGCCAATAGCGGAAGTTCTGTTTGTTTACATGCTCAGATAACTGGAAATGCGCTTCGTCGCTCACCATGAGAACGATATAATCCTCCGTCATCACATCAATCATTTGCTGTGCACATGTTACGCGATTTGCGTAATCTCGAGGTGTTAGTTGCTGAACAACTGCAATTTTGTACGGATGACAGTGTAACTCATAATGCAGTATTCGCCGTACGCTGCGCTCAGAAAGACGCAGAGCAGAAGCGTGTTGACAAGCTGGCCGGGTCGAACTAGTCTTCACAGCGTATCTTACACGCTCAATGTTGTCTGGTGTCCTGGCTGACCTTGGACGATCTGTTGACTTCCGTTTTAGAGCGGAACCTGTTTCTCTGAAGTTTTTCACCCAAAACAATATTGTGTTACGCGATGGAACACGTCCTCTTCGACCCCTTGTTGAAGTGTTGGCGGAATTGACGCTGCGTTGCTACGCAAGAATCACCACTTTACAAAAGTGTTTCCACGACAATACACGGTGCTCACTCGACCACAGCTCTATGGCTACTCAACAGGCGTCACATGTACTACAGCTAATCATTTGCCTTCATGTCGCGAAATGGACACCACTTGGATGATGTCATCTTCACACGCTACGACTTTGTGTTCACGATTTTTTTCCTGGCAGGTAAATGGCACATGTACCACCAATATGTTTCATAAATAAACATGTGCCAATGTTTTGTAATAAGTGCGTTATTATTAATTCATAGCCATCAGATCCTTTTACCGGACCCTGTATTTTAAAGTATTAGGTACACAATATTTAATTTTTAAAAATGTTTCTGCACTTGTTCTACTTTCAACTTTCAATAATATGCGTAATTATAGTAATAAGTATTAGGAATCACACAGAACTCTAGTTATGAAGCCTAAGTTTGACTTAATAGTTTAACTTTGTCAGAAGTTTGGTCTATCACATATTTTTAAAAGCGTTAAGGTACAAATGAATTATTTTTATTAGATAAAAGCTCTCTTTTTGTCTCTCTCTCTCTCTCTCTCTCTCTCTCGCTCTCTCTCTCTCTCTCTCTCATTAGAGAAACAAGTAATATATTTTCTATCGTTCTGAAGTTCTAAAAAGTTAATAACAGATGGTAGTGCAGCTTTTTACTATGATTCAAGTACAATAATATGTTAAAGAAAAAGGGATGCACTTTTATGATATTTATTAATTGTCAAAAGATAATGGTAATTAGTTGTTGATATACTAATGAATTCAATATATAAAATACGTCATTGAGAATATGTGAAACAAAATATCTTGCAGCTAATTAAGAAATGCCAAGTTATGTAAGTAGGTGAAGAGATTATATAGGATGGAATGTTTTACTATGTGTTTTATGCCATACGCTAAAGAATGAAATTATTCAAACTCAATAATCTTTTCTTTCTTTCGTTACCTCCTTTTGGGCATTACATAGTATTACAAGTATATATAATATGTGTTCGTATAATCATTTTGTATTTTTTTAATTTTCGAGTGTCTTCATATTAATTACAAGGTTAGGACTTTCTGTACTGAACAGTAACATAAAATACTCTTAAACAGTAACCGAACTTTAAATTGTTAAAACCCAAAAATAGTCTTACGTCTTTAAAGGAAATTTCCTAAATCTCTAAAGCTATCCCTCCCTTGTGGAAAACACAACGAAAAGAAAATTAAAATTAGTATTAATAGTTCCCATTGCGTTACAAAAATATCACTCTCAGGTGATAAAACGAGGAAACTATATAACTTCTTAGATTTTTAGACTTTTGGATCGACGAAAAAAATATAGTTTTGTAAAAATTGGTCGCGTTTGACATGTCAGGATAATATTCTCTTGTCCGGACAATATTCTCTGAAAGTGTGTAAACTGATTGTTAATATGTGTATAAAAAATTATACAACGTTTTAATGTATTTATTTCTGAAATAAGGAAAAGACAATTATATACATGTAACAAACTTTTCTTCATATGTGTATCAATTTTGTACACAAGAAGTTGCACAATGCGGGAAAACAGAGGCAATATTCAATGTATAACGCAATGACCTCTATCTGAAAGCAACAGTGGACTGATTGCTATCATTGAAAATTTAATTAGTATATGGACGCTGGAAGCGGATTCTTTCAAACTTGCAGCACGTTTGATGTGATATCTACGAAAGTGACTTTTGTACCATATTAAACATTTTTCTTCAGGAGCAGAATAATTTTATTCTCTAAAAAGTGATAAGGTAATAATTTATTTTTCAGGGAAAGTTAAGTTCAATCATAAAAATTATAAAATTATAAAAGAATTTCATTTTAAATTCGTGTAAGAGAACACGAATGAGTGTGTCAAGTCCAGAAACATTTTCAGTGGGAAATATGTGGATATAAATCTATTAAAAGATCTCGAGTAGCTTTAGAAGATATAAAAAGGTTAAATAAGGAATGCAACCTTTTCTTGACTGTGAAATACTCGATTGTAAATGTAGTGAAAGCCTCGATTAAAAAACACGCGGAAGAATATACAAGTGGATAAACCTTTTTAATGTGAATTTCAGATGTCTACAATGCAGAATATGATGTAAAATCCAGGACTTGATATTATAAAGCATTTGAATATGGATTTAAGATGGGCAAAATGCAGAATATGGTGCATAATTCAGCTCTTGATGAGGTAAACGCTTTCGAATGTGAATTTCAGATTGTACAATAGAGAAAAATGATCTGAAAAGCAAAAAGTACATTAAACCATTTAGCAGCTTTGTCTTTACTTTATGATTTGAAAACAATGTTAAATTTACACGAGAAATATCACATGTCCAACTTGCGTGTAAAAAGACGTTGAAATGCAAAATATAACAAAGTTTCGTTTATTAGAAGAGAAACAGCGAGACCGTAAGAGAAAGAGTGAGACATATACGAACTATTTTGCTTCCTGTACGTTGTAATCAAGCAAAAGCAGTATGTTCTAAACATTATGTACATCCCGTGGAATGAAAAAATACCAAAGTTGATTTTAAGTTACTCCTCCTCGCTCACTTTAGATAGTGTCCGACACATAACACCACATAACGCCATATTTATTATGTGGTAATGAATTCGACTGTGTATTTTTAACGAAATAAAAATGACACACCTTTTCGCAATACTTTTTCATTTGTTAGTTATCACTAGATGCTTATAGAAGTGTCTGTGATAATTAGTAGCAAGAGAATAAACTACATAAATTATCCATATAGATTAAAAGCTGGTGGACACATTCGTTCATAAAGTTTATTCACTACTATCATGTTCAGGGCGAGCACATGAAGTGAGTTTTAAATGTGATGTATTTCACGTATAATAATAATTACATAAGCTGTACCTAATCTGCATACACTACCTACCGCTTTCTTAACATATAATCAATTAAGTTTATAGGACAAAATGTGAAATTAATCAGAGTAAATAACACCACTAGTATATCTCCTCCTAACGCTATATGTGTGGAAATAAAATTGAGTATTTATTTATGTAAATAATTGTGAAATACGTTTCTTCGAAAGTAATTTTAGCTTATGTTCGAGGTTAGTATAGAAATTTAAAAAAATGTTTATAATAAGTTTGGTTTTCCAAGTTTGTAGGGAGTTTGACATCTGTGAACTAGCAAGTTTCCTACAACTTTACACCTTCCAATCTCAAACTCGTTCCACGTTAGACGTTATTCTAGCTATTTCTTTCTAAAAAGAATATCTTTCTAAGAAAGTTTGATTTTATCTTCTATGAATCCTAATATCTAACAAGACTGGATAGGTCATTTTTATAAATATGTAAAAGTATATACTTGTGTTAAAAATGTAGGAAACTTACTTCATTCTGGCACAAACGAAATTAAATGAAAGTCACTTTTCCAAACGAATAATTAAATATAACCTTTCAAATCCAATCCAGGATTTTCTTCAGAAATGTACAATGAAGGGAATGCAAGATATTTTGGATGGAAGACCTTGAAAGATATTTTCTTGAAATTCGTTTTCTTCATTATTTCTGAATGTTCCAAATTATTGTTAGGGTAATAATAGACATCAACTCGCATACATACCAAAAGAATAAAAGAAAATAGAATGTGTGATTATATGTAGTAATACAATCTTCAAAACACGAAGTTAGTTTCTTCAAGATGTGTTCTATATTTTTATTTATTCAAAACATACATTATTGGCAAAGAATTGCATAAGATGAGCGTCAAATTACATAGTTAATTATACAAACATGGCACGATAGAGCCACAAATAACAATGTATTGAAAACAAAATAAAACCATACAATCAGTCCAATGTTATAAATTAATAGCACAAACGTATTCATATCAACGGATTATAAGTTATTACATAATCAGATATATATGTTACAAAATGTTTAGTTCACTATTTTGATGATAATCTACTCTCTAATTTAGAGTACCATTATCGCATTATTATTTATTTGTTAAAAACATGACTCATATGAAGAGGTTGTATCAGATGGACGTCAAAAACAAATAACAATTATAAAAACATATCACGATGAAACCACGAAGCAGAATAAAACCCCTATAATTGTCAATGTATTTAAAATTAATAGCACAATCATCCTCAAACAAGACTATAAATTGCATTTCCTTAACAGTAAAAAAATCTGTCTCTAGGAAATTCAAGAATTATCTGCCTGAAGTACTTAGATATTTTTACATGCTTGAAAATTTCCATACTTTCCCCAATTAAGTCACATTTACAATTCAAGAAAAATGTCCCAATTAGTGAACGAAGATGTGTATAATAAATTGCAAGGAATAATCATACTAGTGAAATTCTGTTGCCAAAAAGAAACTCAATAAATAGAAAAGGAAACTATTTTAATAGATAAAGTACAAGAATTTATCTTATAAGAGAGTTAATTCCTACTTGCGATTTGGAATTTTAAAGAATAAGAAGGTAATGTATTAAGGTTTCATGATAGCTAGAACCATATACTTTCCTTGACGAAGTTGTTATTTGACTGAAATCATTAGAAAAGATTCTCATAATACGTTGAATCAAAAAATGACTTTCATAAATACAATAATTTTGTACCCTACGTTATTCTTACTTTTAGTCAGGATACCTCTAGGTAAAGAATTCTTGAACAGGTACATCCTTTTACAGGTGGTGCCATTTTGTGTTAATCACAGAGTGAAGAATCTCGTTGTTACAACAAACAAAGTTAATTAAATTATGAAAAACTGACAAGGATTTTCTCTATTTAAGTTCTTTTAGGAATCTGACGCTCAGACCGGCGATTGATAACATTTTCTAAATAAAAAAAAATAAATATTAAAGTTTAAGGACTCTTTTCCATGGAAACTTCGTGAATAGCCAATTGAAACACGTGTTTTATTCCGTAGTTTGCGTTACTTTCTTCTTCCTTATTTTGCTTTTGATTAGGGTGAGTAAGCAATTCAAACACGTGCTTCATTCTTCTTACATGAAAGAGAATTAAATTATAAAAATGAACATAAATGAATTATTTCTATCCTAACATTTTCTAAATAGCTTCTCCCAGCATTCGTTTATACTTTAAATTAATACACATCACTAGGACACTACGTTGCTTGCTTTACAACACGTAATAAAACTAAACCACGAAACGCTACGTGTTTGGATTGGCTATTCACCTAAATCCAAGCAAAGCTGCCAACGCATGCGGGTTTCAAAACGAACCTTCAGAGTACACCACGTGTTTCAATTCTCACAACCCGGAAAAAAACTAGTTCCTGAAACGCCAGGGAATAAACATGCTAGTAAAATTCTGTTTCCAAAAAGGAAAACACAGACACTAGAGAACTAAGTTTGTGTTTTTACTTCCATTTTCTATAAGAAATAAACTGATATTTCCGTAAAGAAAAAAATCTCTTTGTTATAGGAAACTGATTTAAATCATAAAAGTGAACAGAAATGAACTGATTATACCCTCACATTTTCTAAATTAGTTCTACCAACATTCATTTATACTTGAAAAGTAACATAGCTCACTAGGATACTACGTTGTTTGCTTTAAAACACTTTAAAATAAGTAATAAAACTACACCACGAAACGTTGTGTGTTTCAACTGGCTATTCACCCAAATCGCAAGCTAGGCAACCGACGCAACGCACGCAACTTTTAAAACCAGCCCGTTAGAAAACGTCATGTTTCAAACGTAATACACACAACTAGAATACTAGGTTGCTAGCTTTACAACACGTAATAAAACTACGCCACGAAATACTGCGAGTTTGAATTGACTATTCAGCCAAATCGCAATCAAGGGAATCAATGTAAGCGGGTTTCAAAAAACAGCTGTTTAGAAAACGTCACGTGTTTTAATTCTTACAACCCGTAAAAAAACTAGTCCATGAAACGCTAGGGAATAATCATACTAGTAAAAATCTCTTTCCAGAAAGCAATAAATAGACAAAAGAAACTGTTTCAGTTCATATATAGTGGAACAAGAGTCTAGTGTTTGTCATTTCGAATTTCAACGAATAAGAATCTCGTGCTTTCTGGTTTTATGAAAGCTAAACTCGTGCTTTCCTTCAAGAACTACACATTTAAGTGAAATAATTAAAAAAGACTATCACCAAATATGTACATTCAGAGTTACTTTCGTAAATATTATACTTTTGTACTTCACATTATTCTCTCTTTTACTCAAGAAGCTTCTAGGTAAAAATTCTTCAATCTTTTAGCGGTGGTGCTATCTAGTGTCAATTGCGGTATCTAATATCAAGTCATAGCTGAAAGAAATACTTATACTATCATTTTCGGTAACAGAAGAATCAGCTAAATGTTTTCGTAAAGTAAAAATCTCATTCTTACACGAGAGTTGTAAACAATAAACGCAAATAAATTGATCATAGCATTACATTTTATAAATTAGTTCTAGCATCATTCTTCTTCTATATTTTCAAAACGAGATCTTACCGCTATGACGTTAATTTCACGTTATAGTAGATTTTCTAGAGTGATACACCGTACTCTCAAGCTACTTATTATTGCAATACTGCGCAAGTAAACGCTCGCTAGATGGCAGCGAGGTTTACGTGTTACATATACCATCAATTTAAATGATACAAAATGTTTTATTCATCCTTCTTATGTAAAAATGTTCTTAAAAAATATATTATTCAATACATCAAACATGAATTAAACATTAGATTAATTCCATATTTATACACTAAATAATTGAAACACCATGTATTTTATTATATTACTATGATAAACTAATAAGGATTTGTACCATCTAAGCGAAACTAAGGATTTGTACCACCAAAGCAGCGCACCTTAGTTCGATGCAACCCGGAAAACCTAACTATATACATTCAGCAAACTCCAATCAGACCTACCCACGAAGTAAAATACCTAGGACTCACCTACGACTACCATCTCACCTGGAATCCACATCTCAAAGCACTCAACAAGAAAGAATACAACCGCCTAAACCTTGTAAAACGAATGACAGGAACTTCGTGGGGCATCAATCCAACTGCCATACTTACCTACAAAGCCTTTCTCCGCCCAGTGACATATGGCCACATCGCTTGGATTCCAGCACAATCAAAATTTTACAATAAACTAAAAATACTAGAAAGACATGCATTCCGCATACCACACCGAATTAAACTCCCTAGTCCAGTTGCTGACTCTACGAACGAGTGACAATGCCAAACATACTATACCATCTGGAAACATTGAGAATCTGCTATATCACTAACCGATACGAAACCTACCATCTGCTTTATCTCGACAGCATACATCATGACTCAACCTACAAGACATCACACACAGCTTTTGTAAATCTCCCACTAGGTCTATTTGTCAGTCTCTATCTCTTCACTCTGCCAGACAACCACCCAGAAGTCCCACACCTGACAGTGTTCATAGATCCGGAACAACTTGACTATATCATACCATCATACGCATAATACCACGAACACCTAACAGTACCTCTCAAGGGATGGAAGACCGGTCCCCGCTATCATCCTGAACGTGCTGCACATAACTCCTAGAACGGTACGGCCCAAACATACAAAAAGTAACCTTCGAAGCTAGGTAAGTTGACAAAGTTAATCTGAATCTCTTTGACCATCAACAAAGAAACAATCATAAATGAAAATCTCTTCCCCAATAGAGAGCGTAACCCTCTGTGGGCATTAGCCATGACACCAACATGGCTAATATTAAATAAAAATGTGAAATATAACCTAGCCTAGCTGGGATTTGTTAACGTGCTTTCGAGGACGTTGTGTTGCATATGCACAATCGAGATCAGCACACATACGATCTCAATAGAATCGACAGCACTTTTCAGTGTTGGAGGGTGAAAGTTAATTTGAGACAGCAGTCATCACACAAAGACTGATCATCTCATCAGCCATTTTGATTCCCGTTTTCATCTTTCTTTCCCTCGTTATTTCAAGGGTTTCGGCCACAGGACGGATTGATGATATGGCGGACGGCTTTCACAAAGGACTTCCGGCTCATGTTAACACTCCTACACCCGCCGTATGGCAAACTGTTCAATATTCGAGAGGCTCAAGAAAAGAAAGCAAAATAGATCATCGCTCACGTTCACGTACTCCTATTCGTGGTTCTACTAGTAATCATCTGGATTCACCACCAACAAAGAGACATGTATAAGACAATACTGGTAATGAGAGTGACAATGCAGATGGAATGATAACTGAAGAGTCATCGGGAACCAACACACCACTACATTCTTTTCTTCTCAGTAACTATGATGCTAAATTTCAAAACTCTAAGCACATACTTCAGCAGCTCTGCAAATACGTACCTAGGCAAAATATAACACAAATCATATCAACCAGAAACGGAATGATCATTAAATCACCAAACGCTCAATTAGCAACAACCATACGTAAAAACTTCCGTGTAGAAATTTTCGGAAAATCTGCAACCTCAGAAGCCAACGCATCAAACAGCCACCACCACCAAGGAAAACACCACATTTATCTATAGTTATTTGTACCTAGATCCGACCTGGAGAGAAGAAGAAATAGCCGCAGAACTTAGGCAGGAGGGTGTGAAATTACCGAAGAGTTGCGCATCAAATGCCAATCGAGTCCCAATTATCTCATCCGCATATTCACACAGTCTCAGGAAACAGTTAACGATTTACTCACTCTAGGAGCCTACATATATAGAGAAAGAAACCAGGTTGAACCTTCTCGAACACAATCTCCCACTTCGGTGTGAGAAATGTCAAAGTTGTAATTCTCATGCAACGAGCAACTGTCCAAACCAGCCTAAATGTGGTTACTGCACTGGCCCTCATCCTACCAAACAATGTAATAATATGCGACTTCCTACTACCTGTCAACAACCACATCCTACTTATAGCTATAAATGTAAAGCACGACCTGAACGTGAACCAACAAAGCCAGACTTTGTAGTACCCCTTAGAATTCATGAACAACCTGAAGATGACCATATCTCAGACAAGCATCCCATACTCACCACAGAACAAGTGTTATCATTCGTAACCCTCACATTGCAAAATGTTCAGCCATCACAACGTACACGTATCTTGCAACAAATTCAAAATGCAGCTGAACGCTACTTACTCAGGCCCTTTTGTACATTTCGTTACGGCACCACCTACAGACGACAAATACTAAAAGCCAATCATCTGACATACCATTATGGATATTGTATTATTATTTGTAAACATATGTTTTCTTCCAAAACAAACCATTGTTCTAAGCACTACTGTTAGAAGAAAAAGTTCATGCTTTCATGTTAAACGAAACGCATCCCATCAACAATTACAACAAATCAATCTGTAAAATTTCTGCATATTAATTCATACATGAAGCCAGTACAATGCCTGCTTTAAGAGCCAATGGCGGAGTAGTGCTTGGTTTCAAACCAACCGTACCACACCGTACGCATCAGATCACACAGTGTCCACTCCCAGAATATCTCATTTGCACCTTGTATTTTAAAAACCTTTATGTTACATTAATAATCATGTATATTCGACCGGGTCATCCCATCCCATTACAGTTCTTTCAACATATATCAAACAAATTCAAAACGTATATTATCATGGCAGATATAAATATCCATAGCAGATCGGGCAGGCAGAAAGCCAAAATCTATAATTTTATCAGCAACAGCACGAACGGTATTTCATAACCTCTTCCAAAACCTACAAGACCAATTACACAAACTACCCCTGATATAGTTATTTTCTCCCCCAACCTGTTTCAACGCACCCTCATCGAAGTTCTGGATACTGTAGGCAGCGACCATGTCCCAGTTAAATTCACCCTACACCGCCGTCCTACCAAAACACCCGATCCACCATACCACTACCAGATTTGACTTAGCAAATTGGAACCAATACCGAAAGCATATTAACGACAGTCTACAAAATCTTCAGGAACCCAGAAACGATGATGATCTTTATCACACTCTCAGCAACATCAGCGACAGCATCCAGATCGCATCAACACAGTACATACCAACGTCCACTTCATCACCGATTAAGCCGAAATTACCATCTAATTGCATAGCACAGGTTAAATGCTCACGACAGGCTTTCAGAGACTACATCAGAACTCGAAATGCAGCTTCATTACAACTACACCGCCAACTACAGTGATCAGTTCATAACTATCTTGCAGCATATAAACTAAGGAAATGGATGAAAACTTGCAATCAGCTACAAGATACAACATATCCGACAAAATTTTGGAAGCGTTTCAATGCTCAATGGCGAAAGAACAAAAACAACATACCCATTACTACAGAACGATCAACCCTTGCAATCGGACATGAGAAAGCAAACGCCTTCGCAGCTCATCTACAAGAATTTTCATACCGATATGGCCTCATATATCAAGAATGCATCCAGCGAGCAGACTGCATATAACTTCAACAGCTCTACAACCTCAATCAGATCATTAAATCCACGAGAACAAGTACCTCACAGTGCCGATTACAGTCAACGAAATTGTCATTATCATCGTCAGAAAAAAGAATACCGCTACTGGACTAGACGGTATTACGTACACACACACCAAGGAAGGACCTATCAGACCCCTATTCCTGATTGCAGCTATTTTCAACTTCATTATACGCACTGGATTTATGCCAACGCAATGAAAAACTTCCAAGACGTTATTGTTCTTGAAACCCGACAAACATCCCGCCTCCGTTTCCTCATACCGCCCTATCCAGCTCACTCCTACGCTAAGTATATCCTTGAACGCTTCACAGTCAAAACGCCTTCACCTACACCTTCAAAACAGAAATCTTCTACCAACCTACCAAGCAGGATTACGACCCGACTACAGTATCCAGGACCAGTTTCTCCACCTCTCCAACCTCATCACAAATCATTACAATACCTGTAAGCCTTCATGCCTTGTCTTGTTCGATATAACAAAAAGCATTTGATAAAGTATGGCATCATGGACTCCTGGAAATTACTACAATTCCATTTACCTGTAGCTTACAGGAGATACATCAACGATTTCCTCTCAAATCTCTCGCCTACATTAGCAACAATAACAGCATTTAATTTCCCATCCTTCTACACACAGGAGTCCCGTAAGGCTTAGCGTCTCCCCATTGCATTACCAGTTATACTTTGCAGACCTACCAACACTGCTAGAAGATATCCAATTATATCAGTATGCAGACGATACAGCCTTTCTCGCCACAACCCACACAATACAACAAATAAACCGAAAAATGCAAGTAGCTATTGACTGATTCACCGACAGATGCTCTAAATGGAAACTCACCATCAATGCCGCAAAAATCCAGGCCATAGTTTTCTTACCACCTAAGCAAGAATCACGCGTACAACGCAACCTCTCTAGACTGCAACTCATCGTTAACCAGACATGTATCAAACCCGCACATACAGTTAAATACTTAGGAATCACTTTCGACCATCATCTCACTTGGAAACCACACTTAAAATAACTTACTATCAAACTTATAACCGTCTAAACTTACTGCAACGGCTCACTGGCACCACATGGGGACTCGCACCGACAACAATTCTTAATACATATAAGGCATTTGTATTATCCAAGACAGAACTCAGACCAGTTCTATATGGCCACACTGCATGAGTATCAGCTCCAGAATGCTTCTATGAAAAACTTAAAATCCTAGAACGCCACGCCTTCAGAATAGCTTACCGTATCAAGTTACCAAGCCCTACAGCAGACCTATACACACGAGTTGACATCCGAAATATACTTTTCCATATTGATGCTCTACGCAAAAGTTACATCCCAAACAGATATGAATCCAAGCACGCACTTCTTCTAGACACTATCCATTATGATACCATATATGATCACGAACGCCTATCTCTACTCTCCCCACCACTCGCACTCGTTCTCAGCATATATACCACCACTCTTCCACACAATCATCCTGATTTAGTTGAGTTGACACCTCTCACTGCCACTCACCCACCAGCTTACATCATACCATAAAATGCACTGTATTCCATTATATAGTAATAGAGGTCGTCTCGTCTACCATCAGTGCCCCGAACCACCCTGGGGATAGGAGATAACACACATTCGTCTATACTAACACTTCCATATTGTGGTTGTGTGAACTCATACATTATTTTTTCCCCACTTTTTCATAGATATATATAATCCAACCTAATAAATGCTTAGGATAAAAAATCGTAATGATCCCAGGTTTTAAAACATAGAGTAATATATTCCCGACAGCCACCCACACCAACTCCATTTCCTACAACCGACAATCCACCTAAACCTCTTCCCATAAAAAAGGCCTAACCCTTTCAATGTGTATTTGTCATGGCCTCACAATGAAAAATTTGTAAAAAGAAGTCAATCTTACTGCAGGATGCTCTCTCTCTACCCGTTCAAAAAGAATATTGGTTTTTCCAGCCAATTAAAATAATCAATATCATTTTTGCTTATGTAATTTTATGCCCTTCTGCAGGATGCTCTACTTATACGAAAAAGAGTATTCTTTTTTCCGGCCAATTAAAATAATCAGGATAATTTTTGCTTATCTAGTTTTATGCCCCCTTAGGTTTTATTTTCTTCACTCTCAGCTTCTATGTGAGTGAAAAGGTAAGTATGTGAATAGGTAAGTATTTTAATAGGTAAGTATGTGAATGGATTGGATATGTAAGTATTTGAATATATATGTTAATAGCTAAGTATTAAAATAGTTAAGTATGTGATTAGGTAAGTAAGTAAGTAAGCGCATAGGTAAGTAAGTTTCTTCGCCAAACTGGAGTGGAGTTTTCTACGACCAAAAAAATAAGCTCCGATGCTTGGCCATGACTGCGAAGCTCAAGTCTGATCTCGTCAACTTCTTCTAATGCTGGCTGCTGCTTGGCCATGCCTGCGAAGTTCAAGACTATTTATGATGTATACAACATTACCACCCTCTATATATTGTAAACTTTATCAACCATCACGTGAATCAGTCCAAATTACACCTAAATATCTGATTACCTGCGTAACATCCCAAATAACATGTCATAAAAATCTCAGTTCCGTACAACAACGCTAAATATATACACACACAAAAAAAACGAGAGTGATAAGGTGATCACGTTACTGGTGGCCATGTTGTATTATTGTCTGGCATTTTCTACTTGATATGGTTTGAAATAATGCTTCACAGAGTCCTATTTCAACAGACCCATTAGAAGAAACCTACATGTAGTTGCTTGTTTACAAGAGTATTCATTATGCTTTTATACAACTCTTTTGAAATATGTATATAACATAAAATATTTTTATTACACACAATTTCTCTCTCTATATATATATATTCACAGTGGGGCGAGGCTTGGAGCCCGGAGCATGAGGGAGCAATGTCCAGCCATTTTATAATGTATTAGTAAACCGAAACACGTACCTCTGGTCTTCAATAGAAGCAGGGTATTTCCTGGGATCTTGAGCTAAAGATAATGTATTTTTGTGGACCGTAATTATGATCAAAAATATATATTTTCTCTGAATAATATCGTAATTAGAAATTAACGTATTGTGTATACGGAATGAGAGCGTATTTAGGTAAGAGTTCATATTTTTTCAGTTTACAGTAAAGTTGTCTTCGAAGTTGAATTATCTCTAGGAACTTAAATTCTTCCTATGATTCAAAATATTTCTTCAATTCCCTTGAGGTTTATTAGTTTTATATTACAAACTACACCAAATAACTTCAGTCCATATGTCTTTAGTTAATTCTTTTTGTTTTTCAGGGTGAAGATATAGGAAGTATAGCATTGTGGCAGTGAATCCATATATAATCCCATCATTTGCCTCGTAAACCTACAGAAAAAGAAAGCAATAGTAAATTTGAATGAACGTTTGAAAACTTAACTCCAATCCTGCTGATTGATTGATTATCTGCAGCGTAAAGCATTAAATCTCTTTCTGTGTAAAAACGATATTTGGAACAAACATGAAAAAGAACATAAAAAATCAATAAAGCTCACAGAAAAATCTTTTTTAGAACACTAACTGAATTTAAGGTCAAATTAGGCTTTAGGAACCGTTACTCGCCAGGGGCGCACATTCGAAACAAATCGTGCGGCTGTGTACTAGAGCATGGAAGTAACCTTCCACCGGCAAATGACTGCAACATATGTTATAACATTAAGAAACAGGATATGGATTTGAGAGACCTCTTAACAAAAGAACACAAACACGATATATCGATTTTACTCCAAAGTTCCCCCAAAATGTTTCAAGTTTCCTATTTTTGTTGTTTGAGCTAAGCTCATCTAAATAAAAAATCTCGCGGAAACAACGAATCATCAACCAACTAAATTATTGGCTGGTAAATCGCCATCATTACAATATTCAAGAAAGCTAATGACCGATATGAGGGTAGACCTATTAATATGTATATGCGAACATTCATACGTCTTTGCGACATATCAAAGAATTTGTTTTTGATGTACAATGACCTGTGATAACAGAGCCTGAAAATTCTTCTAGCTCGTGACGTACTGTAACGTCAGCTCGTAAACATTTTTTTTAATGAAATCTAAATGTTGTTGATCAACAGGAAACGACGTTGCATAGTTACTACAATCTACTTTCATCATGGCACTACTTGAATTTCGCTTATCATGTGTACTGCATTCCTTACTACGAAACATTGCAGACATACAAATTCCAACATCGGCTTAATCGACGAAATAGCTAGGAAGTGGGGGTAAGAAAAATTATGTAAGGAACAACCTAACAAAAAGGAATAGAAGATGCACTGATGCAAAGTTACTGAACAAGAAAAAAAATTAAACGATTTTACCTCATCTTTCTGCAGAAGTATTTCTGCCTCCACTATATCAATCAGCGGGCGGCGAATGCTGAGATTGTACCTTGCATACAGGCAGAACTTCTTCACTCGTAACCATTTTAATCATCAATTTTTGGGATGGGATTCCTCTGCCGGTCTCCAGTGATACCGCAGATGCATTTATCTTTATTTTACCTAATCGGGCATATACATCAATGTTAACATCTTGAAGAGTATGTCACCCCTCTGCGAGCCTTGACATGTGTGTAATGTATTTATTTCTACTTGTGGGTCCGAGGTAGCTTCGTCCCTCGGTACGGATTGGTGGTTCCCTGAAGTGGGCGGAAAAGTGTTTAACCTGGCCTCCCGGCCTCTTTGCATCCATTGCACAGGTTGAGTTGTGCACTTTCAAGGACGTGTATCACGCACATATTTGTACTTCTTAGCCATGGACAAGCTTTTCCCTAGAGATTGTTGGATTGCCGGCATTCCAAAAATCTCCTATGTTCCATCTGTTGAGACAGCTGGTGTTGCGGGATGGACTTATGACCTGGCATCCAGAATGTTATCCTGGTCCATGTTCCTAATCTGATGGAACATTTACATGGGAGGGGTCCCTCCCTCCCTACCTTATTTTCTTTTTATACAAACACATACACGACAAGAACAGGACGACACAACATAAACTTAAGTTTGACTTCTTCTGCTTCCCCTGTAACGAGATTAGAATAAAAAGGTTAGATTCTGCATTCCTTGGGTATTGTGTCTTCCCTCTGGGCTGCATTCTCCTCTTGTCACAGGTTTGGCCTTCTCCTTCTTTCTTGGTCTTCTTCTTCGTTCACATTATTGAGCCATTGAGGGAAGATGAAGAGAAGATTATGGTTTCTTTCTTCCTTTTTTTGGAAAGTCCTGCTTCCTGGTGGTTCACCGCACTCTCTTTTCCTCTTCATTCTTCTCTACTTCCCATATTCTTCATTTAAACACATTCACTCGCACACATTTACACGAGGATATTATAAGCACTGTTTGACCTCTAGTTGCGGTCTCCGCAACTTTTACTCTATTTGTTAATACGTTGTTTCTTCCACTAAATACAACATTATCGTCAAGCCTGGTTCCCTTCACCATATACCCACTTACAGTTTCACACTAATCGAGTGTCTCTCGCCGGAGTTCCAAGCGAGGCACTCTTTGTTGCTGGAGTTCCAGCAACATATCATTGATGCTGATGTTTTCATTTCCCTTGAAGATAGTTATTTGGTTTCTCGATATATTATTTATTACTTTTAGTAGCAGACGTTTTGCTACTATAGTGTATTTTACTCGATTTTCACCATTATGGCGTTGGAGTGTGTACTTTCAGATTTTTTGCCGTCGAGGTTGACCCGATCGCTCGCGCCTGTTTGCCTGTACAGTCCGGTCATGTTTCACTAGATGTAACACTTATGAGATATTTTACGGATGCCACACCCCAGAACGCGCCTCCCAGCCAGGTATCTTTTTCTATAAAATGCAGACTTTATCTGCCGTCTTCCGGAGGACCGTCACCAGTTGTGGTCTTCCCAGAACTTCTGTGACAGGTCTCTCCCTCCAGGAGGGCTCTTTGGTGTCTAACCAGTTCTTCTGTTTCTCTACATCTGAGGACCACGTGGTCCGGGAAAGCAATCAACCCGCAGACGTGGTACATATTATCTTCAGCTAGTTTTAAATCCTTCAGTCTCTGACGGTAGGGCCCATGACAGGTAACGAAATGCAGTAGACCTCCTTCCAGTTCTAGGTTAGTGTTTGTCCTCTCTGTCACGTCTGGAAACATGCTGAACACTCTTCTAGCCTTAGATGTTTCATTCCAAGTCTTTGCCACGCACTGGCCAGCATTTCTTGAATTTCTTCCTTACTTTCTGCTGCCTGATGTAAGATATCCATAATTTTATCTCCTCTTCCTTTCTTTATCCATTGCGTGTCCCCCATCCTTTTAATTTGAAGATGCATGGGCATGGTCGCGTTCGCCACCTAGAGTGCCTCCACCGGAGTGGTTCTATAGGCTCCTGTAAGACGGAGTAAGATTTATTTTTGAGATTTGTTGATAATTTGTATTTGTCTTATATCATCCATCCAGTGACACCAGGCGCTGGCGGCATATTCAACAACGAAGCAAATTATGACATCGTGGTACATTTGTATGATATTGATTGGTATTCTATAGTTTTTGGTAGCGATATTTACAATTTTATGTGACATTTTAATAGCTTTATTGTTGATTGTAGTCATATTTTATCTTTTTCTCTTTTAATTGTTTTTCCTTCTATCTTCATAATTGGTCCCCTATTGAAATTCCGTTTACCCTTAAATATTCATATTTCGTTTTTTCTGCTGATATTAATAGTTTATTGTTCTCACACCACGATGTCATTCTTCAAATATGATTTGCTTTATCTTGTAGATCTTTCCTGCTTTTGCCCTTTATTACGACGGACAGGCGTCCGCATATCCCACGACCGTTCCACTTCTTCCAATCCGTTCAGCAGTTCCAGGCTGAAACATCACATTCCACACAATCGGCCCCAGCACTGAGCCCTGCGAGCTTTCTTCCTTCAGAGTCTTGCTCACGACGCCATCAATCGCATCTATTTCTATTCTTCTGTTTTGGAAGTAATCTTTTATTGTTTATCAGACGTTTGGCTGAACCCGAACGTTTTGAATTCCTTCAAAACTGATGGCCACCATACGTTATCAATTGCGCTGGCAATATCAAAGAAGACTCCCATGACGAATTTTCAATTATCCTGCTTTAATCTATTTACTGTCTCGCAGAACTTATTTATTGCATTTTCAGTTGATTTACCCCGACGAAAGCCATATTGTAGGTTACAGTGTTCTAGGTTTTCTCTTTTGTAATTAATTCTGTTAATACTTTTTCAAAAATTCGCTGATTACGTTAAGTAAGCAGTTTCGGTCTGTATGATTTGGGATTCGTCTTCGACTTATCCTGTCCCTTATATAAAATAATGGGGTTTGCTTTTTTCATGCTTCTGGGAATCTTCCTTGACGTAGACATGCATTGTATAATTTTGCTAAATATGGCGTACAAAAGTTCGCTAAAGATTTGTAGGTTTCGTTTTTAATTCCGTCTGGGCCCGGTGCCTTGTTTGTTACTTCTTCATTGATTTTAGTTGGTAGTTCTTGTTCTTCGCCTGCTTCTGGGAGTTTCCTTACTTCTTGTCTGATTCTTGAGTGCTCCTCGTTGTTGTTGTCTTCGCTATCATCTGGAAATAATTTAGTAAATATTAGCTCCATGGTTTGCTGCCAATTCATTGTAAACGTTTCAACGTTTTTAATGTATTCATTGCCCTTTTTGTTTTTACTTTTTGCATTACTATCTTGTAAGGCATACCCCAAATGTCCTTGCATACGTTTTCGTCCATGAACTTTCCCCAAGTCTTTTCTTTGTTTTCAAAAAGTTCTCTTTCAAATTTTTGTTTTATTTGCCGATGTTTATTTAATCTTTGTATTTTCAGTTCGTGGTTCCTGGCTGCTTTATAACTTCTACTTGCATTTAGTCTCCGTTTAAGTTCACCTAATTTTTGGGTCCAGAAAGGTTTCCTGTTGTTAGTTTTGTTTTTAGCGCCACACTTACTATTGCTTTTTGCGTAACTTTCGCAATCTACTCTGCGATGTCATCCAGATTCACATCCCGTTCGATTTCAGGTAGTTCCAATTTGTTCAATAATTTAGTGTAGTTTAGTTTTTTCGTACTATTGTTTAATTTATTGGATTCTTCTTGTTCGTTGTTGTTATTATTGTCTTGTGTAAAGTTAATATAAAAGCTAATGACACCGTGCTGGCTCGTCGTTGCGTGTTCCAACACATTCACTCCTATATATTCCTATGTATATATCCTTTTGTCATCATTACATCTATGTTACTCTCCGCCTCTGCCCTGCCCTGGAATGTCGGTGACTGATCTTCTTTATTATGGACTACGAATTGGTATTGGTTAATTATGTCCTCATATTTCTCCCCATTCCCATCTGTTCCAGGCAGTGCCACAGCGGGGAATTAACATTAAAATCGCCTAAGATAAGTAAATTTCCCCCATAAAACCCTTCCAAAATCCGCCTATAGTCACTAAATCTGTCTCTGGTCGTTTTCGGGGGTTCTCATATTTTACGAGGCACATGTTTTTGTCAAGCTGGCGTAATGACTTCGCCTTTATGTCGTAAAGATTCCCTAAGAATTTGGATTTGTTGGCTTTAGGGGTTTTGTTCTGAATAAGGATCCTGTCACCTGGACTATAGGAGGGGTGACTGGTGTGTTGGTCACTGTACTTTATTTGTTGCTCAAACCTTTTCTGGTGAGTCTTGTGGGCCTCTTTTCTCACATACTCGAAATGAGGAAGCCTCTCCTTGTTGGAAATGACTTCCGGGATGGTTCCAAGCTCAATTTAAAGTGATAAACTGGGATGAAATTGCATGAGTGTAAAAACTGGCGACACTCCAAGACCGTCGTGATGGCTTATGTTGTAAAAAAATGTTGCTAATGGAAAGTAGTTGGACCATGAGGACTGCTTGTTTATGGACAAGGGCCGTATAAGATTGAAAAGAGACGAATTAAACTTTTCCACGACGCCGATTGGAAAGTGCGCTTCTGTAAGACAGAAAGATATGTAGACTCCGTCCCTTTCAGTTAATTATTTCAGGAGGTCTAAAGAGTGCACTCAGAACCGATTTAAGAGAGAATATGTGGCAAACCGAATTTTAGGAAAAGATGGCAGACCAGAGCGTCTGCTGCTGTCTTCGCTGGCAATGTTCGCAGTAGAACCGTGAGCGAAACGCGTCGAGGTATCCAGAATTGTTAAGACATGCCGATAAGAATTGCTAGGGATTGTGGGGTCTTTCTCGTTGATGTAACCTCTGAAAAAGAGAAGGGGTCCAATTTGGTGGTCTGCAAAGTATGGGGCCGTTTTCCACCTGACAAGCTAGGCATTTCTTAATCAAACTGACTAAATGGTAAGTAATGAGCGAGATCTGATGTACGGAGAATTGTAGAAGCAATTACTTATTTTGTACTTTTTATGTAGTGCATGTACAGATATCATGTTTTACAATACGCTTCTAACATGTCAAGTAAATGCTATTTTTGTAGCTTTTTTATTCGTATTATTCTTTTTGCGTCGTTTATTTAAAATATCCTAATTTACATAGTACAGTGGTATGTAAATAAATGGTTGCTTTACACTTACAAAATCTATAATTTAATTTAATTTATTTGAGTGCTATGAACAGCTGGACGGTTAAGATACCACTTGGTCAATACATGTTAGATTACATATTAATTGAATAATACAAATGGACACATGAAGCAAGCAACAAAACTCAGATAAAATGAACTGTAATACAATATGATCCATGAAAGAAGCAAAAGGTACATGAAATAACCGAAAAATGCAAGTAATAAAGTAAGTAATGCAACAAACACACAGAAAATGCACATAAAATTATACTAAAAATAAACTAATACGATTCAAAATTTGTAATAAGACGTTTGAGACGTTGAGTAGTATTGAGTAGTATGTCACCCTTATCAGTCGCAGTAAAAAAAGTAGAACGTCTCGTTCGGTACAAAGATACATTAAAATTAACTTTTTCAAAAAATAATTATAGTGTAGTTCATTCGAGAAAATTTTACGAAATAAATTACAATCTAGCTTTCTTCTTCTTAATTCTAGAGGTTCAATGCCAAAGAAATCACACCAGTAGTCATTACGGTAGAAAAATATTTTCTATTGATATAAAAACATGTTAATCTAAAAAGCACCTTTTTACAGCTTCAAATTTGTCAGACATGGTTTTGGACAGATTATTCCAAACACTGGAGGCGTATTCTAATCTAGTTCTAACCAAGATTGTGTACAATGTGATGAACGTGATGATGGTAACTTTATACCATTGATTAAACATAAAACCAATTAGTCTGCGAGACTCACCACTAAGACCATTGATATAATTATTCAAGTCCAAGTTAGAATAAAAAATAATGTCGCAAGTCGTTAATAGTTTCTACTTTCTCTATTTCAGTATGTCTCAGTTTATATGAGTTTGAACAATATTGTGATTTTTCGTAAATCTTATAAATTTGGTTTTCTGTATGCCAATTTCCATTTTGTTTCTAATGCACTATTCCACAATTTTATCAATGTATATTTGAAGAATGTAATTGTCTGTAACGTTATTGACTACTGTAGATACCTTTAGGTCGTCAGTATACAAAAGTAAATTGATGTAGATAAATCATTGATGTAGATATTGAACAAAAGAGGGCCTAAAGGCGAACTTTGAGGTATGCCATTCTTGACGGTAGCTTTCTCGGATATAAAATTACCATGTTTAATACTAAAGGTTCTATCAGTCAAATAATTCTTGAACCAATCGACAATTGCTGGGGATAAGTCAATCCTCATAAGTTTGTTCATAAGATGTTATGATTTAAACTTTCAAATGCCTTGGCAAGATCAATATATATTATATCACATTGGGATCTAGTGGCAATACACCCTTGTATAAAATTTGTTAATACACATGGATTAGTTGTAACCTATTTGCCGTGAGAAAAACCATGGTGGCTAGCGTATAATTTTAGTTTCAAGTTGAACTGCAAGTATTCACAACTAATAGTCTAAAAAATTCTGGCCATAGAATTAAGGATGGTAATAGGTCTATAATTGGTACCTGTCATCTCCCATTAGGCCTTGTAAGTAGGGATGATAAAGGTCTCTTTCGATTGGCTTGGATAAATACCTTGTCTGAGGGAGTTATTGTACAAATCCACCAATGTTCGCAGAAAATAGCACAGCCGTTAATGACATAGTTGGGGATATAATCGATTCCCAAAACCGAGCAGTTCTTCAATTTCTTAATTGCTATAAATACATATTTTTCTGAAATTTCAGGTATGCCTATTTATGTTGTCATTGTGTTATGACTAAAAAATCTGTTGAATGTCTGACTTATTGAAGATATATACATAATCTCGAAACAGTGTAACTATTTCCTGCTTATCCTTTACCAGATTACTATCGTGCTTTATAGAATTAATATTGTTTCTAGCCTTTTTCCTATTGAAATTCTTCTAGAAATATGATTTGTTGTTTGTAGCTTCCAGATGAGCCATGTATGCATTTTTAACTGCGTTGTACATTTTCTTGACCTCTTTGCGTAAATAAGAATATTTTTGAAACAAATTTGCATACCAGTGTTTTTTTTTGTATTTGATAAAGTATCTTGTTTTCTTTTTAATTCAAGTTTTCAATTCTTTATTCGTCCAAGTATCTCTCTTCTTGCATTTATCCTTTTCAAAGGTAATTCTGGGAATGTTATTATTGAAACTACTTTGAATTAAATCGTACAAATTGTTAGTGTACATTTGTACCCGAGAGTCGATTTTAGTGTTAACACTATCAGTCAGATGCCTGAGGCCTGAGACAACACCATCAAAATTAGCTTTTGAATGTATGTCGATTCGGTATATTATGAGAACCTTCATTTGAAATTTTATTATCATGATCTTTAACAAGAAATAAACATAAAGAAGAGGGACGATGGCGGTCTCGATAAATCAGTTGGGGAGAATTATAAATTATAGAATATTGTTCTATGTTAGTAAGTAAAATATCCAAGATAGAAGACTGTTTCTGTTTCAGCAATCATTTGTTTCAGACGTAGCACTTATGCAAGTTCTAGAATTGTTTGCGACTTTTGTTTAATATAAAACTGTTTGGAGAAAATCTCTCATGATTCCCAATTTATGTCTCGAGTGTTAGTGTTACCGGTGAAAATTATTTGCACTTTCTTGTTTATAAAATGATTAACAAGACAAGTAACAATATTCTACAAATATTTGAGGTTTTGTGTCAGGAGGAAAGTAATGCAAGGCTCCTAGCACTATGTCAGTCAACCCTTATACATTAAAGCAGCCAACTATTATGTCTAGATGGTCGAATAGTGTGGGAACTAACCGAAAACTAATCTCTATTCTGTCTAATAGTAATCAACCGCCGCCTTTAGTTATTTCATTATCGACCAGTGACCTATCTTTTCTAAACACACAATAATCATCATTAAGCTGACTAAAATATTCCCTATCATCCATAAACAATATTTCACTCAAGGTTAATGTATCATAATCAGTGCAATTAATTTCCTGTATTAGTTGATTATATTTAGTGTTTAATCCATTAACATTCTGCAGGTAGATTGTAATTTATGCCTTATTATTATTCATAATGAATGAATAAGTACCCTTGTACACCTTAGGGATTCGGTACAGTAACCGCCATATTATTATCGACTGTAAGTAGGTGTACAATTTTTTCCTCTAGTAGGTCGCTGTAAAATCTAGTATATAAAACACCTTCCGGCCAGAAATTAAGGTTATCTATAATATTGTAATCATGTGTTGAAACCTGTATATAAATTGAAGAATAACTCTGATGTTTTAAGCTGAGCACATTTGTTAACCTTAATTGCCATGAATATATTCTACTACTTTATCACACAAAACATTTGGACCTAATCTTGTTACAAATAGTGCCCTTGTAGCGTCAGACCTTTTGTGTACTTTTAATTTGTTTAATATGTTACGACCTGGCTCTAAACCTATTTTACTCTTACCGTGAGCTGGTCGAGTAGCAGAGTTCTCGTTAGATTTGTTGCTTGTTTGCTTCCGGTTTCTATAGCTCACATCTTTAAACTCAGAATCACTGTTATCAGCAGAACACTCGGTTCACTTTGGTGTATTGTGCACTCTTGTTATCTACGAGAGGCTCTTGTACCAATGTGATTACTACTTGTTTCGTGTCCACTGTTTTGGCGCATGTTTTCTTTTTATTCATGTTTGAGAGTGCCTATGAGTAAAGTTTTCTGCTTTCAGTGAAAACTTCAGCTTTCAATGCATCACATTGAACTACCATGTCCTGCAGTTTATCAAGGATTAACTTCATGTTTCACTAACAGTAGTTGAACAGCAGTCACAACACTTAACTTGAGGAACTGCAACATTTTCGCTTGAGAAGGAACTATTGTTTTCATTTATTGTGCTTTCATGATCAGATTGAGCACTTCATCTTGAAGTACATGTCTTTCATTTGAGGACCTTGTAGTTTTATAATAATAATTATTATTATAAAAAATCTAAATGTTTAATGCAACCGTGTATTTATTTTCATACTGTTTCCGTTCTTTATCTGAACAACCCACTGTACTATGTGGGTCATTTAATATCAATTCAACACACATTAGCTACTTCACCCTCTCAGATTTCATTGATTTTTGGTTTATTGCTGGTACCCGTTGAGAATATTAAAAACTATTTTTTCAAATTTTTTGACACGCTGACTTTTTTCTATAAAAGTTTAAAAAGTCAAATATTCTGTGTTTTGGTTTATAAAATTACTTATTACTCAGCAATGATTGGCACTAGAGAGTCCGGAGAGATCTCATTTTAAAGCTCTTGTAATAAGCTTTAATTTGATATGAATCTTGAAAGGGCTGTAGAAAATGTTGTAACCCGAAAATTATGATATTTGATTTTCTCAAAATCGGACATCCCAAAATTTAAAACATTCTTATATGTTGGTTATACCTCCTTACAGCTACCATGAAAATTTAAATTTCGAACGATAATAGGATCGTGAGATATAAAATATTTTCGTTATATGCCTGGGGAGGGAAAGACACTAACAGTCCACATTAAGAATTTGTATTAATTTTGCCTTTAGCGTTATTCATCAATTGCTCAGGCTGGGATATGGTAGAGGAAAGGATGCAGTAAGAAATTGGTCAGCTTAAGTTCAAGGTACCAACCCGATATTTTGCTGGTGTGGCTGAGGAAACCCGTAGGTCCACATTAACTTCATTTTATTTTTAAATGGTATTTAATATTTATGAACACATGGATCCTGTTCGGGCACGTAATATTGGAATCGGGATCCGGATTCGTATCTTGGAAATAGAAATGAGGACTCTGATCTGGTTCTTGGAACGGGTTACCCGTATCCTCACCCGGGCACCCGGTTTACAAAGTATCAGATCCGAATCCTCAGTTTCATATTCCAGGATACCAATGCTGGTCGCGGTTTCAATAAATAAATAGTATTCTTAAAGTGAACTTATTGTTTCTTGTAAGTAGCACCAGGAAAATATCTGGATGGTACATTGAACTTAAGCTCTGGTCGACTTCATACTGCAACCTTGCCCCTCCCTACCTTAGCCTTAACCATAGATGCCTAACGCTAAAGGCCATATATAATTCAAATTATTAATACGGACCCAACCTTGGTGGTCGTTTGATCTGAGGGATCAGGCCAGCAACTCCGGGGTTCTGGGTTCAAATCCGGTCTGGGGCACGGATATTTATGGATTTCAGAAACAGCAGATCGAGACGGGCCGAAGTCATTAGTTACTAAAATGACCCCAAAATACAAAATTTACCAATTTTTTGTATCTTAATGTGGAATGCTGGTGCCTTTTCTTCCCCAGGCATATAACGAAAATATTTTATATCTCACGATCCCATTGTCGTCCCAAATTACATTTTCATGGTGGCTGAAGGGAGGTATGGTCAACATATAAGATTTTTTTTTAATTCGAGGTGTCCGATTTTGAGAAAATAAAATTTCATAATTCTCGGGATAAATTTTTTTATGTAACCCTGCCAAGTGATGTCAAACGAAAGCTTATTACAAAAGTTTTAAAATTGAGTCTCCTCCGAGCTCTCTAGCGCCAACCATTGCTGAGTAATAAG
>JAGDQP010009896.1:0-18149 GCA_022664845.1 Lepisma saccharinum
CGAGAGTTCGAAAATAGGCCTTAAAATGAACTTAAGTAAAACAAAAGTAATGTACAACCAACATGCTGCAAAGAAGGAAGTGAAGATTAACGGAGAGACAATAGGCATAGTTGATGAGTATGTTTACCTAGGCCAGCTTAAAACATCGAATGCAAAGTTGACTGATGAAATAAATAGAAGATGTAAAATGGCGTGGAGTTCGTTTGGAAGACTACACTTTATTTTCAAAAGCAAACTTCCAATGTGTCTGAAGCGTAAAGTTTATAATCAATGTGTCTTACCTGTAATGATGTACGGCTGCGAAACTTGGACATTGAATGCGCAAACGACTCAAAGATTGAGAGTCACACAAAGAGCAATGGAGAGGTGCATGCTAGGAATAACCAGGAGGGACAGGAAGAGAAATGAATGGATTCGCGCACAAACGAAGGTAGAGGATGTAATCAAGAGTGCGAAGAAGATGAAGTGGAGATGGGCCGGTCACATAGCTAGACGAACAGATGGAAGGTGGACGACAAATGTACTAATGTACTACAGTGGATTCCTAGAGAAAAGAAACGACCGAGACGACGTCCAAATGTAAGATGGGTAGATGAAATCAAGCGTTTTTCAGGAGCTACATGGATGAGGATATCAGCAGACCGAGATATGTGGAAAGAAAAGGGGGAGGCCTTCATCCAGCAGTGGATAGAAAACGGCTGAATATGATGATGATGATGATATATATAAGGTAAATTTATGATAAAAAGGAAGGAGTTTACTTATTTGTTCTGTATTATAACACACATATAAACAAATATTCACAGGTCACTTCGATATTTCTGTATATTCTTACCGTATTCTTGATTGTCAAAGAAAAGACAAACACATGTAGATTAAATAAAAGACTGAGACGAATCCTGTTTCCCCCACATGAAAGGCATCACAGGACTTGCAGGTTAGGACATATTACATTAGATGTGTGGCATGAACTCTTGGAATTTAGGGTGTACGGGCCACTAGCAGTATTGATAGTGACCATGAGAGAAGTGATGAAAATGGAGCAGGTCCTACATCTGGGTCTCTTGCATATATGGATGCCGGTTTGGGGTGGTGGCGAGAATGGATTCGTACGGGCCAAGATGTTTCTGAGATTAGGGGGATGCTGCAAAACTAATACCAGTTTGGTAGGGAATACTGATCTTGTGTCTGGGTCAGATTGGAGAATGTGGAAATGAGAGGGTAGGATGTGTTTGACCTTGGTTAGTTTAGGATGGAACTGGGTGATTAGAGCCGGTAGGTTCGTATGTAGGACTTAATCGCTAGTGGCCGGTACACCCTAAATTCCAAGAGTACATGCCACACCTCTAATGTAAGTTTTGTGATGCCTTTTATGTGGAGAACACAGGTGGCGCTCTTAACACTGGTATTAACAACCATCGTCACTTTTGCAATATCATCAAACCGGATGCCCCAGTGTCCTTGCACACCGAGTCTCACAACACCAATTTTGATCTTTCCTGATTGCTGTAATACACGTTTTACCCCGTATGACCCAGGGGATGCTCACTTACGATGCGCCATGAACGAAAACTCGTCCAAGTGCGCATATGATGTCACAGGCGAGAAGAATGATGTGAATGAGCTGATGAATAACGCGTGCAATTTGTATCAAGTGTGTTGTGTTTAACGAAAACGTCTGAAACAAGGTGATTTAATAGTGTTCGTTACATTTTTTCGAGTATTTAATCGAACGAGAACTTATTACATACGAGAATTTAATCGTTACATTTTTTTCATCACTCCAGTTCGGTGAAGGATTTTTGCAGAAATATGTAGTGAATGAAAACTGAATATCTCACGTAACATGGGTTTTCATTATCATAGTATAAGTGGTAATCATTTCTAGTCTATTGTTAGAATATTTTTCACTGTGCGTGAACATTGTTGCGACCGATGTTGGTAGACCGTTGGGTTAGCAATCGGAAAGCCCTGGGAACGATCTCAGCTAAGGTTACCAGCTGGAAGTTGTCAAATGCAGGTCGAAATTCTAAAAAAAAAAATTAGGACTTTGTAATAAAATGCCGGACACTTTGAATTTCGCAGCAATGAATATTTTTATTGGCAGAATCACGTTTGTCATGTCCATTCTAGTTTTGCAATGAATCGCTTTTGTATTAAACATTAGCAATATCAGATAACATGGGACCGCGGTGGCTCAGTGGTAGAGCGCTCGATTACATGAGAGAACAGCGTTGCCAGAACAGTGCAACAAAACAGCGTCGGCAAGAACAGAGCGGGCGACAAAATTTCATTGGTCATAACGAATGACCTCTATCCAAAAGCGAAACTGGACTGAGTGCTGCTATTGAAAATTTCATGAATACATGAAGCCAGGGAGTGGAGAGGACGCTAATCTCGTTCGTCCATTTCCAGTCTAAACCAATATGGACCAAATTTTTGTTCTAACTCAGTTTTTTACACTTTTTTTTGCTATATTGCCGTTTTTTAGGTTTCGCTGTTTTAAACAAACCGGCGAGTATCTAAAGTGCAACCGGACTCTATAGACACGAGTGTCTGCGGAGGGGAACAATCGTGACGTCAGAGTTCTCTCGTGTGAATAATACATTGTCAATGTCTTGACAGTTATAATTTCAACGACTTTCCAATGTTTTGTCGCGTCTAAAGAAAAAATAAATAACCTTTTCTAGCCTGTTTTTGTAAAATGTATGAAGTGCGTATTGTTTTTCTCGTGTATAAAAAGAAAAAAAGATCTAACCTGACTTTACGGAATCCATTTCAGAAAATATGCATAAAAAAAGAAAAGCAGAGAGTAGAAAATGAATGTAATACAGTATACAGTCTCCTCTGGTTATTATTTCTAATAAAGAGGAAAGTTTTTCTTTTCTATCTCTGGTCCGTAATTGTATTTAATAACCTTACTTTTTAAGCACGAATAAATTTTGGAGCATGTTTTTGCTATCCTAAAGCATCTTTCCCGTGGAAGCGATGAACGTATAAAAAAAAACACCGGTTCCTTATTTTACATACAGTATAATACCACCTCCTTCTGGAGGGTGGAAAAATAGTCACTATAATATATATGTTAAGATTGGTAGTGAAACGTATCCGAGTTGTGTACTGCATAACTTTTACAGAACCTGCACAAAGCGCATGGCCAGAACTGTTCTTTTCTTACAGTATCTTTCAGTCAACGTCTCAAGTTCAAATAATGCAGTTTTAATTTTATACTATAGTTAACTCAGCTTCTCGTGGAGTTTGAGCTTTCAACGAATCGTACCGGAGGATGACTAATTTGTAGTGTCACGTCATCTGCTTCGGATGGCTCTCCACCCCAAAGTTGACAAACTTAACACTACATTATCTGATCATTGGTGTTTTACCCAGAAACGTTCACGATAATAATGGGAACGAAAACAGAAACAGTTTCATTTTACTTCACTTCAAAACTCAAATACTTGAATTTGAATTTTATTTATGGCCTTTAGACATCTAAAGCTCAGGCCGGGATAGGGTAGAGGAAAGGATTCGGAAAGGTGTCGGCCAAGGCCTATGTTGAAGTTGCCATCCCGGCATTTGCGTGGTCGTGACTGAGGAAACCCCTCAGTCAGGATGGTCGGCCGCTGGAATCGAACCCGCGATCTCCCCAATGCTACGCCAACGCTCTACTACTGAGCTACGGCGGTTCGGTAAAACTCAAATACTCAAAACGTTGTACAATAAAGAGGGGAAACTGGCAACAATGTATACGCGAGACACAATATTCTCACTGGCGCAGAGGCAAAGAAACTAATGCTATTTGCAGAAGTCAGGTCGCCCCAACTTTCACTGTGTCACAGAAATGGTTCAAGAGTAGTTGAGACTGCTACATTACCTAAAATAAATAATCTTAGGCTAAATGAAAATGATGTCAGATACAGCCTTTTAGCTTTAATATTCTGGAGATATTTTGAAAGCACATGTCACAATGCTACAAAATGTTTGTTTGCTGTCGTGGAATAACAGAAATTAACATAAAATAAAACACAACTTATCGCTGGTACCGTAAACTGGTAAAATAGGATATCTCTTCGAAACGCCGAGAAAACTGCATGCAACAGAAGTAGCAATTGTGATGGAATATCTACTTTCTAAAGCTAGCCACCAACTCCGTAAGCCAAGGATAGTTTCGGCACTGGTTGTTTAATGACCCTTGGTTACGATAGAGCGTAGCCACAAGTGAAGGGACGAATTCCAACTTTCATAAAACTGGTTTCTGAGTTGATGTGGATCACTGTGCGATGTTTACGTATTGAAGTGTATAGTTTGAATGTGTCGCTTATAGTCGAAAGTTATTCAATTGTTGTTTTTTTTTTTTTTTCCTGTTAACATAATTGTAATTATATTTGCAGGGTTACTGGTCTAATGAGATCAGGGGCACTGAAGGAAGAAGAGAAGCCAATATGGTATGAGATCTACAAGGCATTCCCACCAAAGTACGAACCTCGCTTCGACCGACCAGCTCCTAATATTGCCATTCGAAATATATTGTATCCCGAAGACACTGTTAGAGCGTAAGTATACTTTAAAGAGTTTTTGGATGGATGGACGCTATCATGGTGTTTTAGATGTATCAGTTTTGTTATGATGTATATTGTACTAGTAGTGTTCCGAAAATACATGGGGTGGACGGTAGAATGTAATATATGAATGTGTATCTGAAGAAGTACGGAACATGATGTTTGGGCTCAAAACCGTTTAAGCACTAAAATCACGAAAATAGTCAGTAGAAATTTCGAATAAGGTAAAAAAATGCAATTAAACTTGTAAAACATGCACAAATAATTTGGCGAAAACTAGACTAACACCTTCAACACAGCAAAGTTTCTGCACATCACACAGAAATTGTCTCTACCGGTTGAAAAGAAATGAAAAGGGAAGTATTTGTAGAAAAGTTATTTCAGATGTCATTCAAATAGGCATTTATGTGCATTATACATTGAAATAGGCAAAACAAATTTTTCTGTAGGCAGCATATGAAACTGTCAAGTTATCTGTATGATATGTAAAGGAATAGGCTTCTAGCATATTCACAACTTCATTGCATGACCGCCCACTACTTAGTTACAATACGGCGAATTCTTTCATCCGCCTGAATATATTTCCTTTTTTTTTTTTTCTCGGGCGGCTCTTCCCTTTGAAGCATTGCCTCGTGCACTAAGTCTCGCTTTTTGTGGGGGTCCTCTGAAATGCATCTATAAATCGCCCAATCGTCTCGTTCCTTTACAATATGTTAACCAATTTAGATAAACAATTTTGCGTCCAAACGTCATGGACCCGAACGAATAGCACTACTGCCTTTTAATAAAATAATAGTATTTCCGGTATATCAATAATGTACAGGAAAAAAAAGCCGAAAGGACAAATACACGCTTAAATAAGATAAGGTAAATAGAAGTTACTTATTTCCACGTTGCATTCAATACAAATAACTGAAAAATAATACAGAGAAACATTTATCGTTGCCGTGGTTGGAACGTCGTCGTCAGGGGGGGGGGGGGGGGTCTGTCGAAAACGGCAGGTCCTTCAAGGTAAGCTAAGCATTCTCTATTCATCCCGATCGTGTGTTTTCCTATTATCTCAATATACGATTTATATTCTTTTATATTGTAAAGCAGGTGGATTCTTCGTCTTTTTCTTTCCCTCAACCTTCAATTGCAGCCAATGTCCCAACTAGTTTCTTTTGTATATTCTCTCCAGGATTGTTCGTCTCTCGCCTACTTTGTTTAGCACTTCTTCATTTATTATGCTCTGTGTCTCGATGATTTTTTCCATTCTTCTTCATGTCCACATGTCAAACGCTTTCCCCAATTTTCGCTTTTCTGTAGAATCCACATTTCTGCTCCATATAACACAATACTCCTCGCGTGTTTGGAAGACGACTCCGAATTCCCCAGTTGCCGGCTCGGCGTTTTAGCCATTCTGTTACCGCGGTATGAACAGTTCTCTGTGTATATGAGTTATGTCTTACGGCTCAGATAAAGCTGCCAAGCTACCAGTATATTCACTACTGGTATAAAAATCAAGGCACTCCTCCGATTACGGCATTAATCATTTTTTCTGCACGAGGTCTTTTTCATAATAATAAATTATTTCATTTGTTTATTTCACATCATTCTCAGTGAGAGCACAAAAAAAAGTGCCAAGTTAGTGAATTGTTAAAATATGCAATACTAGATAGCGGAAGGAAGCATTAAACAACTGAACGGCATTTTTAAGTAGTGAGGAATGGGTTAGATGGTAATTCTTGTTCAAAAGTGATCCAGGTTATGCATTAGTAAAAAGTAGTGTGTGGAACGGGAATGAAAACCGAGAACTCGATTAGAGAATGTTGAAGTTCCCACGAATACATAGTCCAGGGGTTACAGTTACGGAAAAAGTCGAGTCCTGCTGCTAGACATACAAACAGAGATTTTCCATGGTTTTCCTCAGTTTCGCCAGATAACTGCTTGGATGGTACCTACACAAAGGTCCTAGCCACACTTTACTGTTTTTTTTTATTCCACGAACTATGACTTTTCTTAAAAATAAGAATAATATAGGAAAAAACTCGGCTGCCCCGGTGTTAGTCGAGCACTGTACCGTCGAGTTGCATTTTTTACTGCAAATCTTAGAACTAATTCTTTCGTACTGCGTAAGTTACCCTCCATTCAGATGAAACACGAGGAGTTTTACATATGTACTTACAGAGAGAGAGGTTGGTTGTAGTGTGGTAGCTCAATAGTACAGTACTCGGCCAGAAACCGGGAGTCCTAGTTTGATTCCCGGTTACTGGAGCGATCAATTTTTTTTTCCTATATGTTTCAACGAGTTTTCATTCACCAGAATATGTGTGTGCATTTCGCATCCATCGGTACTTCTGATGAAGCTCAGTATGATCGATGTAAGTATTGTGATTATCAAATCTTATATACATGTGAGCTTATTGACATTGTTCTTTCAGTGTAGTTACAGTCCTAACTTTTCTTTTTCAATTTTGTGTTAACTGCATTGCCAAGATGGCTTCATTACACGTCAGAATGTTTCTGAGATAGTTAATATGGAATAAAATTTAGATAATGAATTTGCAAATGCGTACGGGATCAAGATCTGAAAACAAATAAGAAGTACAAAGATTTCTAAAGTTTAAAGCAATGGGAACTGCTTTCCTGGACACTTTATTAAAATATTACGCACAATATTTCTCCCGTTCTAATTGAGCTTCCTCAGGTGCAGCCAGGTCTTAAAGAATAAACCTTACACTAAATAGAAAGTAGGTTCGAGTCAAAAGATAGTTTAAAAAAGGCTGAGAATGTGACAGAATTCAGGTAGACCTTTAAGCATGACGCTGTGACATCACCAAATTGCAGACTTTGCGTGGAAACAAATATGGCGACTGTCAAACCATATTTAGTTTTCTGTGCGCCCTCAGAAACTGCAATATTGCTTTCTCTCTCTCTGTATCAACCAAAGAGATTGCCAGGAAAAAACCATAAGTCCTGCATAGTCATTTAATGTATCTACTCTTTTCAAAATACTAAATGATTCATTGGTATTCAATGCTGTGGACACACACGTATCTAGAAGTTTGGGAGGGATCCACGAGCTTCTAAAGAGTGGGGTCCAAGGTGTGTCTGGTTATGAAATGTATATTATGTATACTTTTATCTCCGTCTCTAGTTTCCCTTTTATAATATTTTTCTAAATTGTTTCTTTATTCTCCCCTTTTCTCCTTCATCTTTATTATTATTACTACTATCATCCCCTCCCCTCTGATTCTTCACCCTTTATTCCTTCTGAAAGCTCCTTACCTACTCTCCGCACTTCTCCATTTAGTGTTTTCTCCGACCCATCCAGTCATTTTCCCGCCTCCATAACCTGGCCACACTTACCCAGCAACAGTTGGTAACATGGCCTCTCTTTAGCACGAGTCCCGTACCAGTATGCTCTGTCCATTTTCTCTCCTAACATGTGAAATCTCTTTTGTGAAACGTTGCCGCTTTTGTACTGTGGTTGTGAAGTTCTCGTACGCCTGTCTTAGTATCTTTTTTCTACCTTTTTTACCATGTTATATACTATATAGAATATAATTACGCCTAATATTGTAATAATTCTGCATAAAACACGTTCCTGACTGTGGTTATATTAATAAATTGATGAGAATTTGACCTTATGATTGTTTCTCAAAATATGCTTTCACATTCCTGCTTTTCTTCTTGCAGTAATTATGTTCACAAAAACGTTTATATATTTTTCTTACTTGATTTGATCAGTACTCTTTTCCGTATAAACATACTTTTTTTTTTTAATACTGAACAAGTTTTACATTTGTTAAAACCAGATTTGAAAGTAATTTTGAGGTAGCGTTATGAGAGTGACATGCAGACTCTTTCTATATGTCATACAAATGTAAGAAATCTACAAGACTCTTGTAAAGTCGTCTTGATTATTCGGTTGAATGTGCTAGTTCCACTTTCGTTCGTTGTGTGGATGTCAGTGTTCGAATATGGTCTCTGTATTTTATTTCTACAGGAATTTCAACAAACTGATTAGGTCTCTGGGCATCTTCTATTTCGCTGATTCCAAATCTTCTTCACAACATCCAGAAAAACCAGACGAGTCTTTGCTAGAACTAGAAAGATTTTATCCAATGGACCATAAATTAAGAGAGGAACATCTTGATATGACAGACGAAGAAGCATCTCAAACAGCCTCGGACAACTTGGATGCTGAAGTTGAACAGTTTAAACAGAGAATCTATGCACGTCATAATAAAAAGGTGTCACATCAACGTAGTGAACCAAGCACGCATGCAGAACATTCAAAGTCAAATGATACTGGAGGAGGACAAGAAGAGAACGTGAAGTATTGTGAAGTTATGACAATTTAAGTCAAGTGCAACATGTCGATAGTAGTACCTAAGTACGTATCAGTAATTATGTGAAACTAGTATTTGTAATTTTGAATCAGTACATATGTTGTTCTAACGTCTTTGAAGTGAAGTGTCTTCTAGCTTTCTTGAAGTTCTTAGAAGTAATAGAAAGATAAAGATATACATAGTCCAATAATTAGGTAATGAGACAGATTTTACGCTATCTGTAAAGTAGCGTTTTCATGTCGTAGTGTGTTTCGTCAATTTGACATCACCACATGACCTTGGGGTCCATGACATTTGGGCGCAAAACCGTTTATTTAAATAGGTTAACCTACCTACATATGTTATAATGTATTTCATAACTAGAGTCTGGATGTTTAGGCACTAAAGACATGAAAATAGGCACCAGAAATTTCGAAAAAGGTCAAAAATTGCAACTGAACTTGTAAAACTTCCACAGATAATTTGCCAAAACCTAGACTAACACGTGGAACACACGCGCATCACGCAGAACTTGTCTCCACTAGTTGAAAAAGAAATAGAAAAGGAACAATTTTCCCAAATTTCTGTTCTAATGGGAGAAGGTAATGGATATGTTTTGCCGATTTAGTATTATCAAATCAAAATGGCTACTCTTGAATCTCAATCAATCTCTTTGGAGTTTGAAGTAGCACTATTTGAGGCTGCACAAGAATTTCTTGACGCTCAGTTGTTTGGCTGCCTGTTTCACTTGACAAGGAACATGAAAAAGAAGGTAGCATCAGAATGCCTGACCTGCAGGTACAGATCAGACCCAGAATTTGCACTGAAAAGCCAGGATGATGATTTCCTTAGCATTTGTTCCCATAAATGCATTGAATGAAGCATTTGATGCCCTAGTTGCTGTTTTTACAGCAGAACTGTTACCTGTCGCTGATTGGTTTGAGGATAATTATTTTGATGAGTATGCTGTGTAAATTATTCACTTCCTCCATGAATAGTTCTCTGAGGCTATTAGCAGTGAATCCTGGGAAATTAAAATAACAAACTCGTTTAGTTAATAAATGGAAATAAATAGAAATATTATGAAGTTTTCTGCATATTGCCTTAGTTTTCAAATATTAGTGACAGCGGTCTACCAAATTTGATACGTTCGAGAGCTAATGGGTGCGAATATTTTAAGAACTAGAGAAATGACCCTGAAATACAAGGCATGGTGAGGCATAGTTTGGAAAGAAAGGGGAATCGTTCCCTATGATTATTATTATTATTGTGAATATACCATAAGACAAAATAAATTATTCAATATCTGTATTAGATTTCACTGTTGATTCGTTTCCAATATCTCTGTTGCAAATGCGTACTAATGGGCAGTAATGCAATGTTATGAATAGCTATGAAGTTATGAATATGCAAAATGCCTATTCCTGTACGTTAGATATAAATGTAACTTGACAGAAGTTTATTTTGGGATGTCATAGGCTGCCTACGGCAAATTTTATTTTACCTGTTCTGCCTATTTCAGTGTATAGTGCCTATAAATGTCTGTTTTTATGAAATCCGAAATAACTTTCTACAAATAGTTCCTTTTTCCATTTGTTTAAAACCTGTAGAGACATGTGTAAAACATGATGTGCCGAAACTTTGCTGTGTTCAAGATGTTAGCCTATTTTTTGTCATATTATTTGTGGAAGTTTTACAAGTTCAGTAGCATTTTTGACCTTGTTCAAAATTTCTAGTGCCTATTTTTACGTTTTTTAGTGCCTAAACATCTGGGCTCTAGTTATGAAATACACTACAACATATGTATGTAGGTTAACCTATTTAAATAAACGGCTTTGCGCCCAAACGTCCTGCTCCGTGACCTTGTGCTAGTGCTGGGAGCTATGCTGCCATTTAGCGTAAGAAATGTGAGAGTGTCTTCATGTAATCGCTGTGCAGCAAACAGCGAAGTTAAGTTCTGTTACAAACTTGATAACAGTTCATCCGATACAGTGACATGGATGCGGGCAGGTGTATTGGAATCCGTCTTCACACTGAGCAGGAATATGTAGCTGATTTCCAGCATTTAAATATGCTCAGAAAACCCTTGATGATACTGTGAGATTCGGATGGTCAGCTTCTTCCCGTAGCAAGAAACCCATTAAAAAGTTGAAACAACAGATTCTATAGGCGACCTTGAAGATATTGACATGTGACTTTGATGTTAACAAGAAGAAAGTATGTACAATTTTAGTGGATATTTTGGCAAGAAAAAGATGGTTATAAGGTTTGTGCCCGTTAATTGTCAGTTGACCAAAGCATGTCCGTTGTCAGTTCAGTATTGGAAAAATATCATGAAAACTGCTCGCAGGAATAAGAACTCCATTTTTGCGGAGACGTTGCATTTTCATTACAATCGTACAACGAAACAGCAAAGTGCAGAAAGTCAACAAATTCATGAAAAGGCAAAAAAAATGCAGTTCCTAAAGTCAAGATGAAGACAGTGTTGTTTTTATGACAGCAAAGGCATTATTCGCCATTCATTTGATCTTTATGTTTAGACAGTGATTAACTGTTGCTATCAAGGTGCTCAGGTACGATTATGGAAGAGGATTATCGAATCATCCCCTCTACTTCTCAGATTTGTTTCCCTGTGATTATTTTCTATTTCCGAAAGCGAAGTTGCCACTGAAAGGATGTAGTTTTGACGGAGTTTTAGGACATACAAACAGGCTGTAAAGTTGAGTCTTCGAGACGCGATACCAGAAGAAGACCTGCCGAGGTTGTTCGCAGACCATTGGCAGACCATACCAATCGTTGTGTTGGCTCAGGAGGAATGTACTTTGAATAAAACACAGGTAGTGTCACATACTGTGCTGACTATGCGAATATTTTGTTTCCTTTTCGTTTAATAATTACTGTCTTGTTACTTAATTGTCAGACTGTGTGTGCGAGTGTAATGATTTATCGATGAGGTTTAAAAAGGTGAAGATATTTCCTGTGCGATACGCACGCAGCGTGAACGTTGCATGAGGTTGTGGAAGTAGCGCTCAACATATTCTCGACTTATGGTACAAGGTGAAGTCAGCTGGGATGAACAGTCTCACGCTCGATTGCCTTTACCTCCCACGGTATCCAGGATTACCAAGGAGACACTACCATGTCACAAACTGTGAGAGATATATCGCGTCCTTAGAGCACAAAGTTTCTATGTCCAGTGTTGCAAATTTTACAGGAAAGCTAAAACGTAGTTCACCTCTTACGGGCAAATCTATATTAGAACAAAATTACACTCTGATTTTCTGGCTAATTGTGTTCATTTTTTTCTTTCTTAGCATCAGTCGAAAGACTGACATTTACATATAATGCATAAACTGAATGTCGACAAAAAACTGGACATAGAACCTTTGTGTTCTACACTCGGTATGTGTGTATTTTTACGATGTTTGGAACGTGCTTGAAAACCTAAAGCAATGCATGATTCTAGTTCTTTTCGGCTACTTACTAATCCGTAAGTATACAATGTGTCCCTGGAATAATGGCGCAAACTTGAGAGGAGGGGGGGATTATTTACATCAAACAAAAAAACGTTCCTTTGAAAAAATTCCAAATTAGTTGTAGTTTCGGACCTATCAAAGTTAAGACAGCATCGGCATTGCAAATAACAAATGAAGTAGTACGCAATACACCTATTTAATTTATGTTTATAATTGTTGAATGCAGCGTAAAGGAATGTTGCTCTTTTAAACCATTTAATGTGAAACCTGTCTGTGGGGCACTTTCTCACTCATAAACATAATTAGTAGATGTATCAGGTACTACTTCGATTGGGATTTACTAAGCCGAGACCGCTTACGTCATTATGTGCCGAGATATGACGTCATTTCTGACGATGTCGCTGTTCTGGCTGCGAAACTGCGCATAATTGTAAATTTCTTCAAAGGAATTTTTTTCTCGTTTTCATGTAAACAAACACCTCCCGAAGTTTGGGCCATTATTGCAGGGACACCCTGTATATATATATATTTGACAGTAGTGACTTAATTTAATGTAGACATAAGCCTCTTATAATAAAAATTGCGTGTACACTGGTCTCGTTGCGCCAACAATTATTTGCATGTTTACAATTTCACTACCCATGCGCTTCGGAGCATTTTAATATGTTTGAAGTACTTTTTCTGTTCATTCTATTCTAACCACCAACATTTTTATACTTTCTTTGTGTTCGTCGTGAGTTAAGGGTATTCAAGTACTCCGAAACTGGTCCTAATTACAATAATAAGTATGTAAATAATTGTTGGTGCAACGAGTTTTTTTTTCAACGGGGACTTTGGTATACACCCAACGAAGCAATTTTTATTATAGAAATACTTTTCTTTCTGAGCATAGACGTGAATTGCAACTGTATATGTAGGTTTGTTCTTTTACTGTTCTAATGGAAAAGAGCATGTCATAAGAATGTTGAAATCTTGCTTTTGTGCATACGTTGCTAGAACAGTACGGTGATTGATATTAATTTCATTTCCACAAATACTTTGATTGTTTGGATTTACAGTAAAAAGTCTCCCGCTAGCCTGACGGTAATTGAATTCCAGTCAAATGCTAGAGGTTGTAACATGAAGTAGATACGTAGTCCGAGACTTTTTGGGTTCCATACAGCAATTTTTGTATTGTTTATTTTCTCTGTTTGGCACTTCAAATTAATACAAATTTCAGATGTATGTCCAAATATTTTCAGGGTAGCACAATGTCGTAAAGTATCCGGATAAAATCTTGAAGTTGCAATTGGTCTGAAGTCAATAATACTTATTAATGAAGTACTAAAAAGACTGCTGTTCGTTGATATTTCCTATACATGTAAAACCAGAAAGGCGGGGAATCTTATCAGTATTGCGCCGTAATCAAATAGAACGTCCAGTAGTGGCATGTGAATTCATACTGACAAATTTCAGTTTCACGTGTTTATCTCAGTCGTCCTTAGTTTGTCGCTTTTAGAACTCGACATTAGAACCCATAAAGCGTTAACTCATGTTAGACTCCTCTTGGGTTAATTTGAATTTATTTTAAGGGTTTTAGGCATCTGAGGCTCCGGCTGAAATAGGGTGAGGGAGAGGATTGTGGAAGGCAAATGGCCAGGGTGTATTTTGTAAGTACCATCGCAGCATTTGCCTGGTGTGACAGGAAAACCTCAGTCAGGATGGTCGGCCGTTGGGATCGATCCCAGGACGTCCCGAATGGTAATCAAACGCTCTACCACTGAACAATGGCCGCTTGCTCTTGATTTTTTTTTTTTTTTTTTTTTCTTCAATGCGACGAGAGTTTGCTGTTTTTCAAACAACATTTTGCCCACTTATCTTCATGATCAGTCAAAATCTGTACACTTTATTTCTTCTTTCACCGATGTGGAAATCGTACTTTAACCGAGCCGCCGTAGCTCAGTGGTAGAGTTGGCGTAGAATTCGGGAGGTCATGGTTTCGATCCCAGCGGCCGACCATCCTGACATATTTTTTTCAGTGTTTTTACTTAGTCACGCCAAGCAAATGCCGGGATGGCACCTTCAACACAGGTCCTGGCCGACATCTTCTCGAATCCTTTTCACTCCCCTATCTTAGCCTGAGCTTAAAGGCCATAAAAATCGTACTTAAAGGAGGTGGTTTTCCTGTCGATGATAGAAAAATGTACAACAAATACAAACGAAGCACGCCTGCTACACAAGATCGGTATTGAAGTGTGTATTCCGTGTATGATATTGTCCTTTCTGTATGCTTTTGTTTCCATATTACAAGTATGTATGACTTGTTTACTTGGCTTTGTATAAGCAACCTCGCAGGTGTGCTAGGGAACGACAAATGAGGTAAACTCATATAGTTAATTCTCTGTTATAATTTTGGCAACATCCTGATTTATCGTATCATTTTCCAGTTGTAGCTTGGACTACTGGGTCCACCGTGCAGAAGAGGTTTATTTATTTGTCAGCACTTGCCCTTCTATCAGTAATTATTTGTTCTAAAAATCAAAATCATCAGACAATGTATCGGTCGTGAAAGTCACGAAATTTTGCTAAACAATTTTTTTTTTAACAGCATAATACCGTATTAAAATAAAGATTTCCTGCAATCTTCCTTCCTCTCACCTTTGATTTTAGAAATATAATTATAGTTTATGTTGTATGGGCCATTTAATAAATTTTGACTTCAGCCTGTCCCGAATATACAAGTGCAATGCTTTTTGTTCTTTTTAATCGACAAATATCCATGTTCCAGGGGGGGGGGGGGATTCGAACCCACTAACTTCCTCTCACCTCTTGATGCGTCCAGGGCGTGTTAATTGCCGTACTGTCGCCAGTTATTATTGTTCAGGTGCTTTTATAAGTTATCTGGATTCATGTTTTACGTAATTACTTCTTTTTTCATCTGAACATTCTTTGTCCAATATTCCGTGATTTAAATTTAATATCAATTCACACATGCCTGCGCACACCAAAGAATTAAGCCGGCCGGGTGGTCGAGCGGTCTGCGGCGGTAGGCTATCGACTCAACGGTCCCGGGTTCGAGTCCCGGCAGGGGCATGGGTGTGTGGCTTTTAACACTTAACAGCTAAAGGCAAATCGTGACGGGCCGAAGTCCAAAGTTACTAAACTGGCCCATATACAAATAAAGTTTACCAAAGAATTAAATTTAGACCACAGAACAAATAATGACTGGAAAAAAAGGATGAGAGCTGACAAATAATTTAATTCTTGCCGCGTACGTGGATACATTAATGCATAGTGCAAATGGAAATACATGCTAGGTCAGGATTACAAGGATTTGAACAAACTAGTGACTGGCTGTTATTCATTATTATTATTACTAGCTAGCTATTATTTTAACTTGTTATTCATTCCTAACCATATGTATTTCATCCTGCATCTTCAAAAGTGGACTAACGATCCACAACACCTGCAAGATCGCCTGTGTAAATGCCGTTATTTAAGTTACGTTACCAACCCTCACCAGCATCATTGTGTATATATGCAGTTTATTTTCTTCTGTACTACAATCGGTGGCCGTCCTTCATTCGAAAATTGTTCGCAAAGGAAAGGACTTAAGGTACCTTTCTAACAGTAAAAATCGTCGGAGATACATTTATAATGTTTATGCTGAGAAAAAATAAGTTTATAAAGAATTAAAACGTCAGTGTCAATTTAGAAATAGTATGTGAAAGATAGTATTTGCTATTACATTGCAAACATATAAAAATGTGCAACAAATATACACGAGGGTCGGCTGAAATATTGACAACACTGGTACAAGTGGAAGACGCCCGAAAATGTAGTCTGCTGGTAAAACATGTGATTAAGAGGAACCATTCTTAGTGTAAAGTATATTATTTCCTTGGTGTGATGAAAAACATTGCATTACGATGCAAGTAAACTGTAATTACCGTGTAAAGCATGTTTATAAAGTTGGAACAACGCTCGTGCATGAAAATTAACATTGCACGTAGTCGTAATGCAATAACTGGTGGCAAGAACTTGGTCATAATGCACTACCTTATCTGTAGGGGCCGGCCGTCCTGATAGGATTTCCCTCAGTCACACCAGAGTAATTGTACATTCAAACTAGGTCCTGGCCGACTTCCTTCACATTCTCTCCCATTCCCTATTGCTGCCTAAGCAAGAGATGCCTAAAGGCCATAAATACAGTTAAATCCTATCATACAGTTCTTATTTTGCTATAAGCTGTAGTAGTGCTGCTGAGGGTCTTGGCGCTGTTGACCGATCCTTTGCAGTAAACAATAAAAAGTATTCAACATTGGCTAGTGATTGCATTACTAGACAACAATGTTAAGAAATAAAACGTCGCTTAGCATCGGGCAACGCATGTTTCTATTCAATCCAAAAACTCTTAACCTCGCGATTAATATCAAGGAAATTAAAATTAAAAATATACAGAACGGTTATTCTGCTTGTAATACTTTACGGTTGCGAAAGTTGGAGTATGACCCTAGCAGATGAACATAAATTACGTGTGTTTGAAAATAAGGTTTTGAGAAAGATCTACGGGACGAAACGCGACGAGATAACCGGAGAATGGAGGAGACTGCACAATGAAGAACTCCACGGACTTTAGGACTCCCCCGATGTTGTAAGAATAATGAAGTCGCGACGACAGGCCATGTAGTTCGGATGCGAGAAAAACGAAAGTATATTTCATCTTAGTTGGAAAGCCGGAAGGAATAGACCGTTGGGAAGACCGAGACGACGTTGGGAGGACAGTATTAGAAGGGATCTTCGAGAAGTAGGTGCTTGTGATGAAAACTGGCTTGATCTTGCCCAGGATAAAATCCTGTGGCGAACGTTGTTACTGCGGCGATGAACTTCCCATTTCCGCATGCCATAAAGTAAGTAAGTAATTTACTATTTATTGCTGTAACATTGTAGATATGAAAACAGATGCTATATTTAATGTTGATTTTCTTTTTCCAGGAAATTTTACAAGGAATTTGGATCTCCTGGACTAATAAATTTAGCTGATTCCAAATTGGTGACACAGTCAGAGAGGTTTTTGGCAACTTTCCAAAAGCTCAAAGAAGAGGATCAAAGCAAATCGGACGAAGAAGTGTTCCAGGCTACGTGTGACGTTCACAGTTTGGAATTAGAACAATTAAGAGAGAGACGTTTAATGCGTGAACAAAAATTTGCTGAGGACGAAAGCAAAAGGTCGATAGTTTCAAGCTTTAGAGAAGCCCAAGACGAACAGCAGAAAGCAGAAATCAATATCAACATCAAAGATATATTCAAGGAGTAATTACATTGTGTATGTGTAGTTGATGTAGTACTGTAAATATGGTATTTTGTAATTATGTGTTTAAAATAGAAACAGTTTTTTAATACAAAAGCTCTTTAACTAACGTTCAGTATCCTTACTTTAAAGTAAAATTATTGTTTTCTTCTGTATACATCAGTTCGTATTCAGAAACAAAGTTATTCTGTTATGGTACAGCTATGGACAAGATTTTTGTCACATGTCTCTATTTCAAAAGTAAATATATTGAAACATCGTATAAATTTGTTGATATACAAATACATATATATATATATATATATATATATATATATATATATGAGCTCCTGCGTAGCCTGCGAGCGGTCCCGGGTTCGATTCCCGGTGGGGGCTCAAAAATTTCGGTGTTGACCCAGCATCGTGAGGACAATTGGGGAGCTGCTATGAAAAGACAGTGGCGATCACAGCGAGAGCTTCGGCTCTCCTCTCCCAACCCGTCTGGTCAGCGTCGGAGCAGTAGACCAAC
>JAGDQP010009896.1:23149-57499 GCA_022664845.1 Lepisma saccharinum
TTTTTCAGGAGCTACATGGATGAGGATATCAGCAGACCGAGATATGTGGAAAGAAAAGGGGGAGGCCTTCATCCAGCAGTGGACAGAAAACGGCTGAATATGATGATGATGATGATATATATATATATATATATAACAATGTTTCATTTTAATTTAGTGCGTATTTCCATACGTCCAGTAGTCTGTCTCTCTAAAAGATTTCAATTTGGCCCGGACATTTTGCCGAAAATAAAAAAATATTGCTAATAAATTTGTAAAAAGCCAACAAATAGCTAAATTTTACGTAAGAAGATTCTAACTTCAGAAATATCTTATTCTAAACAATATACGAAAATCGAACAAAATACCTATCTAGAGATGTACAAACCTTTAGTTATACGATTTGAGTTATTGGGAAGTTTACTTGCAAAAGTTTCCCCTCAAGTATGTTCAAATTCAAATGTGTAAAGGCTTTCAGCCTTTTTCTTGATGACAGATACGGGAAGGCTATTTTCGAAATGTCCCTTGTATAACTGTCTATTATAAGACCTAGCAGATGTTTGTGTGTCAAACAGTCCAGAACTTATTACGAAAAGAATAATTCTTAACACATGATAATCAATAAAACACATAATGAATGCAGAGATATTGGAAAAGTAAGGCAAGACATAACAAGATAACGAATATATTTATTCACAGATATTATTACATTTCATCTCGAATGTATAATTAAAAGTGCTTCGTACGAAGCTGGGAGCTTCATGTACAGTTTCAATAATAATACATTTCGAATGCACCAAGGTTATATCAAGGCCTATATGAACAAACAGTAAACGAGATTTCTGTAATTATTGGCAAATGGAAACTCGTAAGTAATCCCTATCGTCCTCAAAGCTAGAAGTGTCCCTAGCACCTCAAAGCTACTTATTTCAGTTCTAGCAACATTTTAAGAAACGTGAAGAAAAAAAAAAAAAAAAAAACATCGTCAAAATCTTAAACCACGGTTCCGATTTCGGAGAATGTAAAAGTTAACTGAAGGAAAGTAAGCTATGGAAGCCATGCTTTTAAGTTTAGGCCATTTTCTTTTTACGTTCTCTCGAGAGGTAACTAAAAGTGAGAGAAGCTTTTTCGCAGTGTAAACGGTATATGGAGCGTGTACTTAAGGAAATCTTTGTCATCATAAAGCTGATCACATATACGTATCGGAAACTTTCTTTTTTTTTTCTCTCCATAAAACTAAGATGAGAGAAAAACAGTCCTTGTTTCAAGAAGGTACTATGTCAACCATTCGTCTGGGAAAGCGAGAACATCTGATAGCTGCGGGATGCGATCCAGGTTAGCATGTACACACACAGAGTTCGTGAATTGGATTCTACCTAAATTAAATATGCCTTGGTAGACAGAATTTTAATATCTACAAGAAAAAGTAAATAAAAGTCTATGGTGGTTCTATCAGGAATGAGGTAACTCTTACCTTAAATATTAATATATGGTGTAAATATACTAGTGACGCTTTTCTTTCTGAAAAACTTGACCTTGAAACTGCTGCTTCAAGCTCACCAGAGCATTCTCTTCCATTTCTCATTGATTAAGTACAAGATAAGAGAAAGAACCTCAGATTCCTAAGTGTGTGCTGTTTATTTTTGTTATGATATTTACATATAAGCATAAAATACGTAATCTTTCTCGCAAATAACCTTGTGTATGGTAAATGTTGAAACGAATACAGAAAAATTGATTGACATCCACCGTGACAGAGATTACAAACAGGATCTTCCAGTTTAAGGTTGGGTATGCTACCCATTACATGACACACCATGATGATGCCATGGTATAATGGAGAGCATACCCAACCGGCAACAGGGAGATCCGGGTTCGAATCCAGGTCATAGTAGATGTCAATTTTTCTGTCTTGATTTCAAACCTAAGATACATTGTGGCTGTAAGCGCGCAGCTTGTGATTCCACGATCTTCTTTGACGCGATTTGTCCTCTCTTATCAGCACTTGGTGATGAGTATAACACAATTATTACCTACGTTTTTATTCACATTCAGTATTTTCTTCTGTACGGAGAAATATGAACATAATAAACGATAGGATTTGAATTTGAAACGGCAAGTGATAAACTGATGAAAATGTTGGAAACTCGGATGAAAGTTAGAAATATCGCAATTGAAATTAATCGCGTTCTTTTCAATTTTATTTTTTCTTGCGGAAAATCTGCCTGTGGTGGTGATGAACAGTGACGCATTCGAAAGTACATTATTCAAACTATACTTCGTTACGACATATTTACAACCATAATTACAATATTTTAATTACACTTTTCTAGTAAATGTATTTATTTAACGCAAACAAATAACGAACTAGAAAAATACATCGTGCGTTAAAAGTAAACCGTAATAAAACTGAACATAGCTAGAACAAAACAGGAAAGTATTGGAAGATGAATACTATAGATGCTTGGAAGTTTTTACGTATCGTCCAACGTATTGAGTAATTGTTATATTCTACATGTAACGGGGCAGACTTTTAAAAATAAAAAACTTGATCAATATAACTAGAAATAGTAACAATGAAACATTGCAAATAAAATTAAGAACAATCTTACTATTAGGTATGTAGGACAGTTCAATATGACGAATCACTCCCACTGCACACTGTCAAAATATTGTATCACTGTCATATGGACTATTATGTCAGATATGTGTCGTTGAACGATCGCTTCAGTTGATTACCTGCAAGCAGCCTGGAACAAAATTCATTACAATATTAATTCATTTGGGGAAAAATGATTGAAAGTTACTCGTAATAGATGTAAGGTCAATCTAAAATTTATGAACTTACTTAACTATGTTCTGTCTAATCAACGTATACCTCTCTAGGGTTTACGTTCTTCGGTTAAAAAGTAACAAATATGCATTAACATGAAGTAGTTATTTGCAACAGTTTCAAAGTACTCACTTTCCGCATCAATATACTTCCTAACCAATTCTTATTCCTCTTTACTATTTCCAATATCTCATTAGGCATATTTTGTTAATTTGTTTGTTCGTTTGTTCGTAGAGACCACGTTTCTACTCTCTCTAGAATATTTTGTCAAGCTCGTTATTCAGTTATTCACCAACAAAACAAAATGTTTGTCTGGTCTGATCTTAACTATTCGCACTTAAAAAAATAATAATAATAATAAAAAGATTATAGTCTCATGTTCCCAAATAGGTGAGTGAATTGTTATTAACGTCCTTAAGCGAGCTGGTGAGCTTCTAAAACGGGACCTACAGTTTTTGGTAAATTGGGCTTCGAACCATTGGGTTCAATGGACCTCGGCGGGATTTCAACCCGTAACTACGCGCACCGAAAGCAGCGAGTCTCTAACCTCTAGACTACCCCGAGGTCTTCCCAAATAGGTAAGTAGATAACCTGATATCTGTTCTACTTAGAAAACGAAATGAGATTATGCATTCTATCCCCACTTTTTTTTCTCATTACAATAGACAAATGATGTTTAAAGCAAAAAGTAAATGTGTTTGTTAAATTTTCTCACATATTCTTTTTTTCTCTTTTGACTAAAAATTGTTTCATCTCACATGAACGAGATATCAGAAATATAAGAACGAAACTAGAAGTCGTATAGGAAACAAACGTTTTAATTACTCTTAATTATCGCTTTTTCTTCCGTTAACCATCTTCAAATTTCTATTAGTATGGAATTTCACTTTGTTCATAACACTTTTTTTCGGAAATACACTTTCAATCCGTAGCTCTTAAACGTAATTGAAAGGGTAACTGTTGTTCTTCAAGCTTTGCCTTGTCTTTTGTCACCGGACGAAGTTCACTGGACTGTTCGAAATGTCGAGGAATGTTAAATTACGATGCGTGTGTACAGTACAAAAAGAGTTTTACCTTCTATTTTATTCAATCATTCTTATCTACTTTTTAAGTTTGTTCCTTTATACATATCAGACAATATACTACAACGCAACAAAGAACAAGCCGACCGCGGTAGCTGTGTAGTTTGAGCAAGGTTTTGGGTTCGAATCCCAGCTGGGCAGTCATTACTTACTAAATTGGTAAAAATAAAGGTTTCATTTGGTTTCACAACAAAAGAACATTTTAGGGAATGTTTCAAACGTGTCCATAATGTAAGCATGACGTGTCACCATCTAAAATTTCCAAGTAATGACTCTGGACATGTTGATGAAACCGCAGTAGCAATATTTCACGTGATTAGCAGAGTGTTAACAGGTCGTGTAACTCATCCTGACTTATTGATCATGAAAGTCAAGAAAAAGACATAAATTCAGTCATGTAAACCTTGAAATATTTAGCTACTGTCAGTGGGTACATTTGCCTTTTTCCGAAATGTCCACAAAAATATTCTCATACATTGGAACCATGTAGTGTTAAAATATATAGTTACCCAGGGAACTCATATTTTGTGGATTCGGGTATGTCAATCCCGAGTTATCTAGCTGGTCCCAACAATTCTTCAGTTTTCTGTTGTACGATAAAGTCATTAATTTGGTATCTGCTAATTCTGTAGACTCTCTGACTAGGTGAGTTAAAAGGCAGACGTATAGAATTTACATTAAAACTGCCATAGGTAGGATTCACAGGAAGGTTAAAGCAAGACTGCATAATATTCTACATCATCCTTTACAAAGTAATTCAGTCTTCTTTTCACTCTGCTTCTCCTAAGTGAATTTTTATGCCCTTGTATTTTAACTCCTCTGAGAAAACTTCATCGGGAGCAAAAGAAATATTATGACTAAGGTTTTCATCAGCGTATCCAGGTAAAACTTGTGTATTCATTTGGTAATATCAAATTTTCTTTTTAAAATTAAATGAAAGAAAAAGGAAATGTTGAATTACGAATTGATCTTTCAAACCTAGCTCCAATTTTCTTCTCGTCAATGTTAAGAAATAACACATGACTTTTGACGTAAGAGCATAATTATATAGGTTACAGTCCTTGAAATAGTCACACCAAAAGGCAGTATTCACTTCCAATTTTCCTCAATGTTTCATTTAATTTACGATAAGCAGTATGATTGCTTATGACAAAAGTGATTTTGTTTGGTGAAATTTCACACTTGTCAGGAATGAAGAAATAACTTAAACAACGTGGGTTTCTTAACATGTAAAAAAATGAGAAAAGATTAAACTTTTTTGAAATTTGCAAATTGTCTTCCATTTCTTTCAATTGTGTTCTTTAATCTGAATGAGTGGGAAATATTTCTAACAAAACCTCCTTTATCTCACTGTAAATGTATATTTAATACTTACAGCTCCCCCACTTTGTAACGTTTTTTCAAAATCTGATAGCATTATCAAAATTTTAAGAAGATATATCTCTAGTATTTACAAATTACTATGAAATACAATGGACAGCGATCTCGCGATCTTGTCCATTGATGAGTGATTCGTGGTCAAAGATTATGACGTCATTATTTAATTAACAACTTATCACTCATCAATGGACAAGATCTCGAGATCGCTGTCCATTGTATTTCATAGTAATTTGTAAGTACTAGAGATGTATCTTCTTAAAATATTGATAATGCTATCAGATTTTGAAAAATGTTTAAAAAGTGGGGGAGGGAGTAGCGAGGAGCCTTAATAGCTTGCAATATATAGACTACGAACAGCTTGTACTGCATTTCAGCCGAAGAATGAAAAGATTGTATGCTGTTTTCTCGTGATGAACTGTAAATAAAGTTTTCGTACTCAATTAGCTAGTCGTCAGAAGAACCGTTTCCAAATTTTATGCGAATAATATGTGATATGTACACACATGCCGGGATGGTACCTACAAAACTAGGCCCTGGCCGACTACCTTCCAACATCCTTTCCTCAGTCTATCCCGTCCTGAGCCTGAGATGCCTAAAGGCAATAAATCAATTCAATGCAATATGTACACATAATGTTAACATATTGAAATAAGAATTAACGTGTGCAAGGGGCAATAGTTACCTAAAATACCCAAATGCTTCCAAGTTTGGTTATTTCCTAATATTTCTCTCGCATGTGCTCGAGCATCTTTTCGAGCGTAGAGACATGCATAGTAGTATGAAGAGGAATACTCTCTTTACGATTTGCTTTGCAAAGCATTGGGCAGCACCTTTCCGAGCATTAGTTTTACCATTTTGTTTTCCTATTTCGCAACGCGTGGGAATATCACACAAAATGTTATCACGTTCAGAAATTCACGTATGAAACATGTACTTACAATAGTTAATGTGGCGCCGCAGACTATCTTTCTTTTTCGAATGAGTTAATTTTATTTATGGTCTTTAGGCATCTAAGGTTCAGACCGGGATAGGGGAGGGAAAAGGTGTCAGCCAGAGCCTACGTTGAAGGTGCCATTCCGGGATTTGTCTGGTGTGACTGAGGAGAAATCCTGGAAAAACCCTGTCAGGATGGTCGGCCGCTGGGATCGAACCCACGACCTACCGAGTGCTACGCCAACACTCTACCACTGAGCTACGGCGGCTCGGTGTTTCTTTTCGAATTCGCTGTGAACTATTATCACAGAACAAAGTGAGGTAACACTTTGCTGTTAGACCCCATGACCAAAAGATTAGAGGATGTTTTACTTCAGTTAGTTATGTACATCACCTATAGGCGGAAAAAAGGTTCAATTGTTGTTACTGCTATCTGAGCGTAAGAACACGATACTCGCACACACTTGGTTACAGATGGCTCTCAACTACCTAGCCCTTGTAGTCCAGGCAGTTACGTCATGGACTTCGCATCGACAGTTGGTAGGCACGCAGGTTCGAACCCTATGGCCGACCAACCTGACTGCGGTTTTACAAGGTTTCTTCCAGTTTCACCAGACCAATACTGGGGTGGTACCAATCCTGACTCGGCCTGAGCTAGATATGCGTAAAGGGCATGTGTAAATACAAAATTCAGTGATTGTCAACTTTCATTTGACTTCCGTATTTTTGGTCAAAACGAAGTTAATGGGAACACAAGAATAAGAACACTCATATATATATTCTTTGCGTACACTTTGAACGAAGAAAATGGATGTACGAAACGTATACAACCCCTTCGTTTCAGGTTTAATGAAAGAAGCTTTTGATTAGAAGAATGTGTGGTGCGTGAAAACCTTGAACCAGCCACTCACAAATTCTTTCATATTCAGTCAAAACTGACTAAAATCCGTCTTATTGCTCTAAGATAGTCCAAAGGCATGAAAGGCTTGGATGAACGTTAAGTAACAGGCGGTGTAATCGTTTCTGGTGATGTTTTTATTATTATGAAGGCATATGAAAGTAAAAGGCATGATTTATTTTAAATTTGTGCATAGTTTCAGTTTCAGATTCCATATTGATATTTGGGAATATCCAATGTGGCTTATTCTCCAGATCTCATGTCTGAAACTTAGACGAAGGTAAACGTAGATGGTGCTTTTTATATATTTCTGACACCAATGTAAGTAATATCCAGAGCCCGTCAAATGCATTTTGCCATGTTTTGTCCTAACGTTCTGATCTAGAAATTTCGTATGTAGGCGATTTGTGGGGTCCAGCATATTTCCCACATACATTTAAAAAGCTATATTTTGTCTGTTCCCGCGATAAAAAACATATTTTCGAATAAAAGCAATGTTTTAAAGCAATTTCCAACAGATATTCTGCAAAGTAAGCAACTCGTGTTGTATACATTTTCCCTAATTTTCGTTTCTTTTCCATTTCGGATAAATATAATTTCTTTCGGCGCAACTTAAATGACGGGGATAAGAATTACGCACAACACAAAAACCCTCCCACCAGTTTAAAAGTACGAAAGTTGAAAAATTCATTTTCTTATTGCGCTATGCATCATCATACACAAATAATCAGGGCGTTTCTCTGGAAAGTGGTCATTTTTAGTCCCGTGCGTAACGCTTAATTTTGGCGTGTAACTCAAAGTTTGTCGTTTTGAGTGTTTTACTCCATTTTAACTATTCACTAATCATTTTCCCCTAATTTTGACATACTATTTTTTTTTTTTTTTTACTTTCTTTGGATACTTTCATTTTTAGAAAACAGTTTGTTGTACAAATGTTCCGTGCGTAACGCGAGAATCGCCCATTAAGAGATAAAATTCTTACCCCAAAAATTACTTCTTACTGGCTGCTTAATCAAATCTTCGGATATTTAAAACACTAAATCTTAATTACGATGAAGTGATAATAATAATAGGAGGGAAATGTTTTCATTGTTATTCTTGGATCTAGTAGAATTTGTAAACGCCTTAAGCACTGCAATTAAATGGGAAAATAAACGCTATATATAAAAGCCATATTTTTAATAAATGCTATATATGAAAGCCATATTTTTAATTTTTAAGAGCCATTTACTTATGCTATATTTTAAGAAAATAAGAGCTATATTTTGACGGGCTCTGGTTATATCTACTAAAGTTTCCAATGTGTTTTATGATCATGCTAGTTCAGAACCGCTGAAAGTTCGAGAGTAAAAAAAGAATAAAATCACATTTTCTTCTGAATATTGCTTTGCTTAGGTTAGATTGGATTGAATACGCGAAATATGTTAATAATTTGAACATATGTGAACGCTTTACCTCTTGCAAATTATCTGCATAGACGCAGTCTTCAGGGAAAATATCTCCAGGCATTGGTGACATTCCACTGCCTCTCTCTTCTCCAGGACACATAGCAGATGATTCATACATGCTAAGAAATGTGTGCGGGGAAAACACTTTCTCTTCTAAAGTATTGCATAGATCACCTGCAAGATTTAAGTAAATTAATTTGATGGAATAAAATGTGCTTCACGTATCATGTATTCATGAAGTATATCATATATTATTAACCAGATTTATACAAAAAGAACATTTTGAAATATTCACATTAAATGATTACTTGCGTGCGTTATTACTATCCCAAAAGCTGTTAGAAATTATTACCACTAATTAATATTAATTAATTAACAGTTCTGGGCTTAAGTATTTACAATCTTCGCATATTCCATGCAGTAGAATTTTTTCGAAACAAGTTCAGGTAGCACAGAAACATTCGCACGTGCTCAGAAACCCTTTGTGTATTATTTTAACAATTGATTAGTAAGTTGCGTTTAACAATGTCGCTTTGCTTTCATCCAGGCTGAATGACACCTTCCATTATTTCAACTATGATATTTAATGCTATTTTCGTTTTCGATTGTTTGTTTAATTGATATTTGATAAGCAATTTTTTTGACAAATTACTTTGGGTTCATATTACTGAAGGATAGGGTCGTGATCGATTATTTTACATTCAAAATTCTTTGATTGTTATATATTTACTTATAATTATTTTCTAAATTGCTAATCACCACCAAATGATAATCAAATTATTGTTTCATTTAGGCAATCATCACATAGTTCTTGTTTTACAAAGCCAACCACTTTAACAATTCCACCTACGTGTGAAGGTAATATCACTAACGCTTTTGGTGCTTTTGCATTCTTCTTCGGCTTGGTGGAAGGATTAAAATTTCATTTGTTATCAACTGTTCGTTGTTAGGAATTGTGTCTCACTATTTCCGGTGACGAGTGGATGGACGCTAGTTGTCTTCTCAAACTTGAACAAGAACTTTACTGTTACAACGCGTTGAAAATATAAAACATACTCTAGTCCGTACCACAACTTAAAAATAATTTTATGTTGAGATGATAACACTTGCTTGAATGAATTTTGAGATGTGAGAGTATATGTATAATCCCTGTACACGCAAAACCTAGAAACCGAGCGGCCGTAGCTCAGTTGATAGGGAGTTGGCTTTGCATTCAGGAAGTTGTGGCTTTGATACTCAACCTCCATGTCTGAAAGTCCTCTAGTATCTACCATGATACGACGACGAAAGTCCTTGACAACTGAACCACCCTTCTAAGATAATGTAGGTATCAATACTTGCTCAAAGCACGCTGTTCTGATTGAGCTCTTTCTGTCATTATTTTTGTCTTAGTAACACGCAACGCCAGACAAATGAGCAACTAGGATTCATAATCTTTTACTTCTATTCTTAACACCTTACTTAATTTATCAAATTAACTAAGTGTTAAACTACCAGAAAAACGGTTTTAACGAGGGCTTAGATAGTTATGCATTAAAAAGGGTAAAATATGTGTGTAATTTTGCACTTTAAAACGTAATTCTGTGCATTGCCATCCTGTAGACCTGTTTTTAAGGAAATGCAAATTATGACAGTTCCTTCACTGTACATCTATAGTTGTCTTATGTATATAAAAGAGAATTTGGGAGATCTTGACCCCCGTAACAATATTCATTTGTATGATACGAGACACAAGAATGACATAAATATACCCTATCTTAGGTTAAGTAGAACACAAAAAAGTTATAAATACACGGGGATGAAATTATATAATCTCTTATCCTTGGATATCCGCAACATGAGTTGTAGAAACTTTGTTGAGAAACACTGTAAATCTTGGCTTATAAGTAATCCTATGTATAGTATATTAGAATTCGAAGTAATATTAGCATTGTATTAGTATGACGCATATAAACGGAAGAAACTATCTACATGTACTAATTGTTGTTTTTTATACTAAACTATTGTAAATATATTGTATTCCATTCTGACGTTGTCCATTGCAACAAATGTTGTTTAACGACAATAAAAGGTATTCTGTTCTATTCTAAAAACTTCACTAAAATACTGCAATAAAAAGAAACAATACACAATAATATTTCCATTGTTGTCATTAAAAGAGAAGATTGTCTAAAATAGGTTTCGGGGTTAAACAGAGCTCGCGCCTACGTCTACTCTATATATGTAGTATGAAACACAACTAGCTATCCTCCAATAGTGTTCACAGTGCGAATGAACGGCAAATAAAATTGGAAAGCCAAATTACTAGATGTGGCAACCCTGCAGACAACTCCAATCCACACCATTTTTCCTTCCTGGTGCTTCTCTCTTAAGACCAAAAACATCCAGCAAAATATATCACAGTCTCGTAGGTAATCAGAGCGTAAACGTGCAATATACTGAATCGCGCATTAACCGTGCACCATCCAAGGGACTTTCAGGAAAGTTGAAAGTATTGTTGGAAACCTAACAATATAAAATTTGAAGTTACCAACATAGACAAATTTTCCTATACTTCAAGAGACAAATAATTCATGTAAAAATGACAGAATATGTATATTTCTAAATATTATACAATGCAAAAAACATACACAATAAAAAATATTCTTTTTCTGGTTGAGGAAACATTACTTCGTGCTCATACATTAATGTTTCTATACGTTTCAATCCAATGAAACAAATAATTATATAATTATCCTAGCCGTAATTATTATTATACTTTACCTTGCCTTGAAGGTGAGAACTTAAAGTTCTGTTGTCCTCCATCGTCTGGTTCTGATGGTGGGTCAAATAGTTCTATTGGCTCTTTCATTGTTGTACTGACTAAATCAGGCCAAACAGCTTTCGAACTTTCCGTGGCTACATGGGACACGTTAATATCAGCACAACTTTCTTCTTTAGTACTAGTAGTAGTAGTATTCACGTAACAATCTTTCTTCTCTGTGGAATTTCTATCACTTAACTGACTTTCCCAACCACCCATTACGGGTAATTTACTTGGATATTTCTTGTATTTAGAATTACGAGTGGTGGTGAAGTGTCTTGACAATATGGACGGTGATGTATTCTCTTTCAGTTGTAGTTTATTACTTAATGTGTTTCGTGGTTCTTGAGTACATGATAATATAACTTCTGTTTCGTTAGATTTAGTCACAATATTCACTGGATTCTGAACAAATTCTAACCTCTCTATATCTTCAAGAGTGGGTATTATCCAATTTCGAGGTACAAATTTAGACTGCTGTGATATATCTCTACAAGTCTCTGTTGGAACGACTTCAATTTTTTCAACTACAGGAATATTGTCTTCTACAGTACTATAGTTAGTCTCGGACAACATACCACTGTCATTACCCAGAGTACTCGCAATCGAAAAGGGTTTATTGAGGAATAATTCGTCTTGTGCATTCACATGTATTGGTTTAAAAGGCGAAGCATTTCTTTGAGTACAAGATCGTTGTCGTATTTCACTTTCCAACCTAGATTGATCATCAAACCAAGTAAAGTCTACTAATTGGCGTCGATTCATATCATTACCAGATTTCTGACCCAGTGAATTGCCAAATGATGCTGTTATCCATGATACAGGTGCAGTCGTTGCTTTCTGAGTGTCTGTATTAGGATACAAAGTATTTGCATCAACACCGCGTATTAGGGGATATAAATTGGGGCGTAACGTCACAATTTGAGAGCACGTGTTTGAACTAATGCCTGTACTTTGGTATGGATTATTGGACAAACTGTTCTGTCTATTATATGAGCCTCCACATCGATTATTTGGGAAACCATAAAATACGTCATTTGTTGGCATTTCTTCATCAGTTTGCGTACAAGAAGTACAATACTTTGATGACCTATCGATCGCAGTCCTTGGGAATGAATAGTCTTCTTGAATCATGTTCTTATTATTTTCATTTTCGACACGGCGATCGACACTATCACTGGGTAAATTAGGTAATGAAGTCCTTCTAGAAATTCTCATTTTGTCTAACGGTGTAAGAAATTCCTTTAATTGGTCTTCATCTCTGCAAAGAAGAGAAGAAAGCATAAGAAATATTACAAGATTCTAAAATGCAGTGGTACAAAACTAATACAGGAATGTACCAAGTAGTCCGCGACTGGACGAGATCTCAGAGAGTAATGAATCGCAAAACTTCGTATCCAATGAACTATTCAGGCTCACAACGTGTGAGGAAATGATCTGTATTTAAAGACGTCTCTAAATGATGATCTTTGGTAAGAAAATTATTTATGTACCATGATTATCATCAATTGTCAAATTCTGACTACTTTTCAGAAATTTAAGAAATTCCTGATTTAGCTAAATGAATCTTTATTAAAAAAATGTAAGTGAATTTTGTTTCGAATTTGTACAATTTTGTTTCGAATGTAACTTAATTTGACTTCAGTAACTGAAGAAGCAATTATTCCTTTTGCACTCTCGTCTGAGACGTCCCTGAGAAAATTTTTATTCATTGCTTGGATTGTAATTAACGTCCTAAACGATCTAATGAGCTTCTAAGGATGGGGCCTACAGATTTTGGTAAAGTGGGTTCCGAACTACTACGTTGTTCAGTGAACCCTCACGGGACTTGAATTCGATTACCATTCTTATGAATAATAAATTCTAGGTAGCAAAAAAGAGTTCAACTTCCATATTTTCAAAATTCAAATTAGGACGATTATTAGGACTACTTAGGCTAAAGAAACGCATTCTAAGAGAAAAAAAAACACACTTTTTTTTCTACAATGGAACACAATCTAAAATAAATTGATTTGAAAAATACTTTTAAAAATCAACTAATCGTTAAACGTTTTGGAAATCAATTGATTTTAGAAAAGACTTACTAAGCTGAAATCCGACCGCTAAATTTAGCATTACTCTCTCACAACTCTATATTTAAATAGGGAAACATTAAAATGAGAAATGCTTCAATTTTACACGGTGTTCTGCTGCAATTCTCAAAAATCAAAGGAAGATTCAAATAAAGAAGGGAGAGAGGTAGGGGATGATGCTACTAGCATTTTTGAAGTTCATTTAATCATCATTTAGGTATGGTAGGAACCGAAAAGAAGCTAAGATGGTTTCATTCGAAAAACGGCTTTATTACGCAGAAGACTAAAATGTCAGCATTACGAACGTTAAATAGGTAAGTGGTGTTCCCCCCCCCCTTTTGCTCGGAACATATTTCCATGCAATGTAGCAGAAATTAAAATGAAGAGTACTTACTTGACTGCGAGATATTCAGCGTTGTTTCAAAAATCACATATGAAGGGCATGGGGGAAAACAATGGTAACCCACATTGAGCATGAATTGAGATATTACATTAGGAAAATTCATTCTGCCATGCTGGCTTATGGAGTTTTTCATTTTGAAAAAAGGCCACTATGCGTCCATTTGTTGTTTTGAACTTGAGCTTCTTCCACAGTCAGTACATATGAGTGTACCATTCTATTTCTGCACTCAACTCACTTTTTTTTTTCTTAAAAAAAAAGAGGGTTATCATTGTTTTCCTCCATGCCCTTCATATGTATATGTTCAATTAATTTCGAGCTTTACCCGTATTCTTTGACACGGGCGCACCCCAACGCACACTTAAATGAATAACAACATAGAAAGCAAAAGAAGAAAGACAGGACAGGAGAAGACAGTATGTGCTGTAAGAAGTGAAGATGTGAAGTTGAAATTTAAGATATTTACATGGTAGCGAATTTCTATCTTCAATTGTTTTTGCCAGGTCGTAATATTAACAGTGGTTTTTATGTCAATGTGCAGAAATCACTAAATTAAACAGGTCCGACATTAGCCGACCGGGTAGCCTGCGGTCTAAGGCGTTAGGCCAACGACTCGAAGGTTACGGGTTCGAGTCCTGGGAGTCTTTTAACTCGAACGTGACGGATAATCTTGACGGGCCGAAGTCAACAGTTACTAGACTGGCCCATATAAAATAAAGTTTACCAAAGGTCCGACATTAAGTTTATAAAAGTTGACCTACTGTGAATTATATCGTGTGGATTTGAATGTGAAAAGCAATTTGTGTAGGTAAATATAAAAGTACCAAATAACTTAGTTTAATGTATTGGCCTAGGAAAAAGGAAATTTTTAAAAATGATTATGAGGGCTTCTTGTGTACATTTTCTGTGGACGGAGACCATCATTTGTGTAAAGTACCCGTGTCCATGTTTAGATCTGAACTTTTACAAACGATGTAAAACGCTTGCATGACTGATCGATCCATATTTGTTTTGGATTGATGCAGTACTCGAGTTGATGCTGTATGATGATGTTCATTGCGTAAATGGTTTGAGAGACTTGAAATAGGATTTTCACTATTAGCGCGTGTCTTCCATGTTTATTAATCCTAACGGACAGGCAACGTTTGATCATGCCAATGGACTTTGTACTGTAATTATAAGTAACTTCGTACACCGGGATATTGTACCTTGTGCGCGAAATAATTTCTGTATCCTGTGAATGATTTTTCTCGACTCACAGGAATGCTCAAAGCGGAAAATAATAATTTGTGTTTATTGACAAATTTTCTAACCTGTTCTGTAATTCCTGTACACTTAGATACCAACAAACAATGAGGGAATCTAACTCATAGTCTCTGTTTAACGTAGTACGAACATGTAAACACAAATTAAAGTCAATTCACCTCCTTTTCGTTGCTTATTATTATTATTATAAGATAAATATTGAAAGAATAAAGTTAGAAACTTAACTTTAGAACAACTTAATAATATAAATTTTCCCCCTTTTTATAGATGTACTACGCTTTTTTAATGATAACTTGCTAATCATTCCAGGCTATACACAGGGTTCTCACTTATTCTGGAAAACTCCTTGATTTTTTTGTGTTAGTGCTGGATTTTTGGTATTGCTTCTGGACTTTTTTTTTAAATTACACGTCTTTAACTGTAAAATATCTTTCCTTTAAGAAGTAGAGAAAGGACAGGAATAAGAGAAACGGACGGTGTGAGAAGATTACAGAAATAAATAATAATAATAGAAGATATATGACGCAAGTACTGCTTTAGATTGTGACGAAAATGAGTTAACGGAACTAGCAGAGAAGAAAATGGATTACAAACTTCTTCCGAAGTTGAGTATACAGGGTTCCCACTCACCTGGAAAAGTCAGGGAATTTCACTAAAAATGTCTGAAAACCTGGAAAAGTCAGGGAATTTGATAGCTTATTGTTTGAAGTTCATTTAGCTACAGCAGGCATTTAATGTTAGATCGTTTTTGAAATTACTTGGAGGCTAATGTGCCAACCATGAAGCAATTTAAGAAAAGAATACAGTGAAATATTTTGATGTATCTTTATTTTCATGCAACTATGATTTTTATTTTCCAATGGAATTATGATATATATACAAAATGAGGTACCTGGAAATTTCGGAGTAGTGACCTGAAAAAGTCAGGGAATTTGATCTTGGCAAATGAGTGGGAACCCTGATATATTCCGAATAGATGTTGAGAAACTAAAGGGAAGACCCGTTACATTTGAACGATGAGCTTGCTAAAGTGCAAAAGGAAGCAAATCTGTGATAAATACTAATAAAAAAAAATATGCTCTACATTGCTTTCTGTGTACTGTATGATCATCAGTTTCATTTTGGCAGCTTTGGATCACAAAAACCTTGCTTTTCTTCCTTATAATTGACCCCGTCTGTACCTTTTTTTCTGATAGAAGTGTTATCTATGCCTGCATTTGTTTCTTTTTGTATTAGAAACAAAAGGTAAAATAGTAATTGTGGATTTGTTTTTCTGAAAACTATATAGAACTACTGCAGATGAATTGGGTTGGGAGTAGGGAGTATACTTACAAAAAAAAAGTTCTTTTTGTATAAGTTCTTTGATTAAGCATTTGCAGTGATATATGTAGATATGTTCTTGGCATGTGTTTCGAAAAATAGTTATATACATCAGGAAGAAGCCCAGGATTTTAAATCGGAATAAAGCGTAGGAAACTTGTATACAGAAATAAACCATTTCAACCACACTGACGTATTTTACTTAAAAGAAAACATCCTAGCAGTACATTTACTTAGGTTAATACAAGAGCGAGCTTGTCCAATATTGAACCTATATCTTCCAATAATAATATTCTACTAATGACATGTTTGCATTAACTGCGTGTAAAATATTTCCAATTAAATAAAATACGTGATTTCTTACACATCCAATAAAGGTTACATATTCTTCTTTATTTGTTTTTTCAAATTCAATATGATTTAATTTCAGCTTAGCGTAAGTTCATAATAATGTCATATAACATTTACATTGAAAGAGTTAAATCAACTTACATCAGTTCAAAATTCACCATTTCAAAATTATTAACTTTACTGGCATTTTCTGAAGAAGACGCACGTCCTCGTTGAATGAACCCTGTTAATAAAAAATAAATCATAAATTATTTTTCTATTGGACAAATTTGATAGCACCTAATAAAGGTGGATGATAAGGAATATTTTCTTCCTTAGCTATTCATAAGAAATTTCATAATAAAAAGCTTACATAAGATAGTATTTTACAAGTACAGATAGATTTTCCTCTTTACAAACCTTGTCTTTAAGTCTCTTGGTTGACAATGGTTTTTACGACAAAAGTGATTCGTTAAGTTAAGTGGATTTGCCGCTAGGGGAGAATTGAAACATTATGTACTTACTTATTCACGCAAGTATCCAAATCCGTAGAATCTTACTTGCTTTGTAAAGCTTTCAAACACATCTTAGTATTCGTTGTCAAGGTGTTGACAAATAGAAGAGGGCACTGGGTGAGAGAGAACATTGTACAAAATCATCCACGAACTACCAAATAAAAATGAACAAAACAATACAAAATTGTTATAAAATCCATTACTTGGCTGAAAATTGAAAAGAAGAAATCAGAACGCAGGATATCAACTCTCCATTTCAGTAACGTTACATTGTGCGCGTCGTCCTTTGTCTTAAATCAGTCTCTTACTGTTAAATCGATTGGTTGACTTTATTAGCTGACGTTCAATTCGACAGACCATTAAGTCTCTCCTACAGTAGCAGTTTGTGAGTTTCCGGAAAAATATACTCACAGACAATTATCGGTATACTCTAAAGATTTTATAGATAGGAAATGAAGGTAACGTGGATAGAGAAATTAAAGGGAGATCAAAAATCGTAGGAAAAATTTAGGAAATTCGTTTTCGTTACTTCAAGACCTGATCAGAGAACTGCGTAACGAGCATGTGCTATTGTTCATTTTTAGGTTAAATGTTACATGGCTTACTTTATAAACAATTAATGGCCTTTTTATTCGTGCAATCAACACTTTCGAGCTTTCGGATCAGCATTGAATCTATTTTCAAACAATGAACACAAAGTTTTTGAATTATTATTATTTTATACGTAATTTAAGACTTTACAGAAGGGAAAAATTGGAATTATGTTATATCGGTGTGGAATAATTAAAACTAACAGTAAAAATTGAATCTGTACAAAAATATTTCATTATACTGTTATCTGACAATGTTAATTTGCCATATTATTCATACAACATACCTTTAAAAATTGAAACATTGCAGCAACGAAGAAAGAATACACTCAAAAAAGTTCTTAACTAAGATGTAGGACAACTTAAAGCTCATATTTTATAGAAAGTTTTACTATACCCTTGTACGACACCAGAAAACACGAACTCATAACAACCTTCGACAATGGTGCTCTGTTTTTTAAATCCCATAATTCATAATTATAACGAATAGTTAATCACCTTTACGTTTGTAAATACTCTATAATCATTAAAGATTTATTTGTAAAAGATAATTAAATTTGTATATGTATTGTACTGTAATCAAAATATTTTAATGTTTTTTTTTTTTTAAATAACTCTAACTTGATAATAGAGAATTATTTCTCTTGTTATTCTACATCCAATAGTATCTATAACTAATATCTCTTCTTATAACGCAGTGCTATATTGGTATTGTAGTGTCCATAGCATTGTAATAAATATTTTAAATTAAATTATTATTAACATGACATGTAATTATGTGACATGTATTGGGTTTTATCTGTTGTTTTGCCTTATTACCTAATAAACGGAAACTAAAATGGAGTTATTATTATTATTATAGTGCAATATTAAATCTACATTGTATACTTGTTGCGCAAAGGACCAACACATACGTGTATCATAATTTTCATTAAGCATTTAATGTTATATTTTTGTAGGAATTGCGAGAAGATGAACGTGGACAAAACAAAATACATGATAACAATCCGAAACACAGAGAATATAGGAAGGAGAGACTTAATCATTAACAATGAGATCACAGAGAAAATAAATAAATAAAAAATACTTTGGAGCATATGTAACAAGCAAGAATAAGGTTACGGAAGAAACAAAAAGGCCCTTAGCATCGGGAAAAGTCATATTCAGTACAGAAACTCCAAGCCTCGTGATTAATATCAAGAAAGTTGAAACTGAAAATATACAGAACTGTTATTTCGTCAGTAATATTTTATGGTTTGCGAAAGTTGGAGAGTACGACCCTCGCAAATGAACACAAGTTTGAGAATAAGGTTTTGAGAAAGATATACGGGCTGACATGGGACAAGATAATCGGAGAATGGAGGAGACTGCATAATGAAGAACTCCACACACACTGTATGATTGACCTGACATTATAAGAATAATGAAATCATGATGGATAAGATGGACAGGCCATGTAGCTCGAATGGGAGAAAAACGATCATATTCAATTATTGTTGGTAAATCGGAGGGAAGGAGTCTGTTGGGAAGACCGAGACGTCGTTAGAATGCCAATATTAGAAGGAATGTTCGAGAGTAGATGTTCAAGATGAAAATGGACATGATGTTGCCCAGGAAGGAATTCAATGACGAACATTTGTTACTGTGGCGATGAACTTGCTGCAACTTTTCAAACGCTCTCCTGAAAAATCAAGGAGGTGGACAAAGCACATTCCTTTCCTGTGGTCTTTATTGTAGATGGAATATAATATAATCTGGTGATCGTTTTCTGACTCAATCAATTTCCCTTATATCACATGACCCACTTTTATAATGATTTGATATATTTAGCGCTCATTTCACCATACTTATGCACCTTATACTATCAGTATAAAAGCTTATAAATTAAATATATTTAAAAAAAAGAGAGAAAAAGAGAATCTTAAAATGCAAGAAGTGATCTTACCTTCAAGCGTTGTTTGAATGTTGTGAGACACTTTAGGATTTGATGGCACTAGGTTCACTATAAGTGGCTCCTTCGTTATTACTGGTTCATGTATACTACTAGAGTCAACTTGGGCACTCACATCTTCATTCTCCTTTATACAAATGTTGTCCATATCCTCACAGTTAGGAACATTTTCTTCAATGGAGTTTACAAATGATTCAGTATTAAGGTCTAAAAACGTATTATCATCAACATTATCATTGTCGTTATTCAGTTCTTTTATTTCGTTACAAGCCTTTTCCGTTTGGGAAACTGATTTACACACATTCTCTTTCATAGCAACGGAAACGCCGTCAGAGGTATGTTGCTCGATTAGCAAAGGAACAGCTTTACTAATGCTAAACGTGATCAATTTTGTTTCTTCTGAGCTTTTAATGCTTACTCCGGGATCATCATCTGGTTCAGATATCATAGGTTTAAGCTCTTTGGGCCTTCTTAAGGGCAAAGATAAATCAATATCAAGTTTACTTTGGACCTCAGTTTGATTTACTTTCTTCGGTGTTTTAATAATTTCAAGTAATTGCTTGATATCAGATGACACTTCAGTGGGAACAATATTAGAAGTAGATGGATTTACAGATCCCGATGCACTTTTGTTTGTTTTCCAGGAAAGGATTTTGCTCTGGTTTGGAGTGTACTTGAACTTCTCGAAGTCAATGGCAGGAGTGACAGGTTCATTCTGAAACAACAGTGTTTACAAAGAAAAAAAAAAAAGAAATATAGTGTGTATTCATTATTAGTAGCATACCAATGGGGGATAGGGGACAGCGACTAACCCCATATTATTTTACCAACATTTATTCCCAATCATTCGTACTATGCATATCGTCAATCCAATGTTAAAACCACGAATGTACATCATTTGACTTTTTGAGGTAAGTGTAGTTTCTAAAAACTTTGGGCTCAAAGATCACTGCAACAATGTCACATACATGTACGAGCACACAATTTGGAATTATTATCTATTCTTGAAAACACGTATGTGCTTGAAATGTGAAACGCACAATGCCAAAGCTACAAATGTATCTTTTTACTACATTCGTTTCTTTAGTTCACAATGGTTCGTGGTGTCCTCAAATCTTGCAACGTTCATTTAGCTCTCATTTCCCAACGTCATACAATGATGAAAATTTGCACAGCGTCGTAAGTCGGGTGACAATACGATATCCCATTGTTACTTTCATATATTTCTATACATTGATATGTTATAAAAGCATATTTTAATATGAGCTTCTTTATCCTAAAATAAATACTAGCCTGCAACGATGCTGGGTTTTACTGATTGCAGAAGATTTTAGGATTTGGGTCACAAAACATTAGCTTGAGAAAAAGTATCCGAACACCGAAATAACTCGAAAAAATAATGATAAAAATTTTAAAAAATACTTTTCTTAAACAATTCGTACTAAAAAGTAAAAAAAAAAAAAATAATTTTGTTTAAGCATGACTAAAAAGAAACGCATGGGGCGCGCAAATTCAAGAGTTTACAAAGCGACTGAATATGTCTTTAAAAAGTATTTTTTTATTACTTTTTAGAAGAAAATTCAGCATATTCATGGTTTTGGTATTGGATTAACGATATATATGTGTCATTCTTGTTTCTTAAGTGTGAATTGATTATACTTAATGCGGCACAATTATTGACTCGATTTAAAACTGATGTCAAATGCATATCACTTTTGATATAGGGCTGTTTATCTCAGTGGCTTGGTTATCAGTTTATAGCATTCAACTGCTATGGAACATTGGTCCAGTGCACACCGTGCATCTCCTGCAGAGTGCATTTAAAAGAAATTGATTTCCCTACTACAATGCAACTTAAATTCAGGCGTTACTTTAAAAACATTGAAAGAAGTTGGAAGGTTCTGACGTGTAAAGGCATTTTAACTTGGCCTAACACTTTAAGATTAGATTAGATTAGATTTTATTTCATTCTGTTGACCATAAGCATACAATTATGTACAATGGTATAGAACATGTCAGTAATTATAACAGATAATTATACATAGATGAACGAAAAAATATAATAGAAACTAGGATGCTACAAGACATAAAAAAGAATGTAGAAAATATTTAAAATAAATGAATAATTACATAATATATACAGGAATTGTAGTGTATAACACTTCTGTTACTAATTAATACATTGCAATAGTTACATTTCCAGTATTTATTTTTTTTGCATATATCTTTATAATTCAACGTTTCAAAAAAAAATACTTAACACTCCATGTACTCCTTTATGGAGTAAAAACAATGATATAGTAGAAATGACTGTAGTTCTTTTCTGAATTGATTAAGAGGGTTTCGAGCCTTTATATAGCTAGGAAGTTTATTATATAAAACAATACCAGTATATTTGCATCCCTTTTCATACAAGACAGTACGATGTTCCACTAAGGAGAAATAATTGTATTTATTTCTAGTGGAGTAACTGTGTTGGTCCCCTACAAAATTAAGCGTAACTTCTAGGTGTTTCTTAACAAATACAAGTATGTCAAGTATGTACTGGCAAGGTAGTGGAAGTATACAGAGCTTTTTAAAGATTGGCCTGCAATGTTCTCTAGGTTTAGCACGTGTCATGATTCTAATAACTCGCTTTTGTATTTTAAATATGATATTGGCTTTGCTTGCATTGCCCCAAAATATAATGCCGTACATTAGGTGCGGCTGAAATAAACTGAAGTAGATCATTCTTAAGGTAGACCCGTTGAGTACATTTCTAAGAACCAGAATTGCATACTGAACACGGTTTAGTTTTTTGCTAAGTTCTGATATGTGCTTATCCCAGGATAGGTTTTCTTGCATCCATAGACCCAAAAACTTAGTTGATTTTACGAATTCTATTGCCTCGTTTGCAATTCTAATCATTGTTGGTTGCGCGTGTTTGTTACGCGAGTGGTGGAAATTTATTATTTGTGTCTTTTCACCATTAGCTTTTAGTCTATTTACTCTGACCCAGTTAGTCAGTTTTGACATAGTCTCATTCAAGTTGTCTTTGATTATTTCATGATTATTAGCTTTCAATATTATATTTGTGTCGTCCGCGTACAGTGTGGTTTAAGTTAGCTGCTTCTGCTATGCATTAAAAAAATACTAGCCATTCCTTACTGGTAATGTCTAGCGATACAGAATGTTGTGGTGGCTAAAGAGACAATCTAACGATCAGGTATATACTGAGTCTCATATTGTCTCATGACCTGGACTTCTCTTGAGCATGGTAGAAGCAATTAACGTACATAGTTATACTAATTAAAATTGTTTCGCACGTCACAACCTTCCCATTCTGCAAGTGTTAAAGCCAGGACTAAATTCAAGTTGCGTTGGTAGTAGCCGAATCATAATTTTTTATAAAGCATTCTACAGGTTAACTCGCCCAATGCTCCACACTAACTAAGTGCTACGAACTGCTAACCAGACGAGATAAATAGCGGTGTACGTAACGTTACACGCCTTTGACACCAACTTCAAATCGAGTCAAAAATGATTCATGGATTTAATGTAAGAACTGCATGTATTCGTTCCCTCACTCATTCAACCATTCATTCATTTGCTTAATTTCATGTGTGTAATTGAGTGTATTTTTTCTATTATAATATGCCAAAAAAAGTCCATGCACTCATTCATTGAGTGTATTTCACTTACCTCTATGTGTCTTACGTATCAAGATACTATATGTAGAATCTTCAAATCAATTCTTATGTGCGTAATGTCAAACCTTCATTCATTCATTCATTAAATAGGTCATTCATTCACACATTCAATGTATGTGACACATGTACCCACATAGCAGAGTACGTCCCTGGGACGTCCCATTTAGATCCCATTATCGTCAGAATGGTCCTGCTCCCATAGCGATGTCCTAAGGACGTCCGTGGGATAACTCTGTGGGCAATACAAACAGTTCATCCCGTATGGAGGTCCCTCGGAAAGCCGTGCGGGATTACCTACCTGGAATTTCTATAAACTAAATCGACCTTACTATTATTATTATTTAATTAATTATAACTATACGAAAGATATGCCTTCGTATAGTTATATGAAGGATTAATTATAACTATAGGTCCCATGGATGTAAACGGGACTTAAACAGGACGTCCTACGGACGTCCCGATATCCTGCCAGGAGATCCGTCAGATATCCCTGGGACGTCATTTTGCTATGTGGGTATCTCATAGATAAAGAGACTATGTAGAAACTAAATAATATTATAAAGAAAATATGTAGATATTGTTGAAAGATTTTAATACACGTAAGGTAAGATACTTATGTGTTAATTTATTCAACAGTACATTCATTCATTCGTTCAAGCAATAAGTATAATTTTTTATAGTTTTTTTGTCATAATTCAGCGGTAACTTTTCAGTATTATTATATGCTGAATCTACTCTTTACCATTGTATTTGAAATGAAGATCCTAATGTTACAGAGATTATAAGTACTTCTTCATTATTTTACCGTTACATTTCTTTTAGATATGTTTTAATTGGTTTAATAATCATTAGTAGGACTGTATTATTTCTGTTACCCTGCATACTAGTAACAAATAACACAGTTATTTTAATGTAAGACAAATATGTTTTGTAATTATGCTCAATGTCCTGAAAACAGTTACAAATTAGACTCTGATACGTTGGAATCTTCATTTCAAACATAGCGCTGAAAAATTTCATTAAATATAAAAAATAACTCACTCACTCCATCCATCCATCCATCCATCCATCCATCTATCCATCCATTAATCCATTTATTCATCCATCCATCCATTCATTCATCCGTACATCAATTTATCCATCCATCTATCCGCCCATCCATCCATTCACCCATCCAACCATTCATTCATTCATTCATTCATTCATTCATTCATTCATCCGTCCATCAATTCATCCATCTATCCGTCCGTCCATCCATTCATTCATCCATCCATCCATCCATTCATTCATCCATCCATTCATCCATCCATCCATTCATTCATCCATCTATCCATTCATTCATCCATCCACTCACCCACACATCAATCCATCCATCCATCCATCCATCCATTCACCCATCCATTCATTCATTCATTCATCCATTCATTCATTCATTTGTCCATCAATTCATCCATCTATCCGTCCATCCATTCATTCATCTATCTATCTATCTATATCTATCTATCTATCTATCTATCTATATATATATATATATATATATATATAAGAAGTAATCGTAGAGACAATTCTCTTTACTTCTTTTCTGAACAAAGTCCCGATGAAGATATTGACATCTTCATAATACTGCCTTACTAACACGTATTGGTTCTATTCATTACAATAGTTGTTACTATATTGTCATGATTTGGACTAAGTGATTTATATTAATTAATATTTTTAGCTTAAGTTTCATGCTAACATAACATAAATGAGTGGTAAGATATATATAGCTATTTAAAATTCTTATTGTATCTTTATAGAATATGCAAAAATCACCAGAAAGTATGTCGATTCAGCTTATCGAGGCCGACCAGCATACCACAAAAGGTTAGAGAACACATATGAATTTTGGCTTAAATGCTAAAATTAATGATGACTATTGAACAACTAAAGTTTTCGCCCTTTACCTTCACAAGTTTTTACCATACACTTATACTTGCAGGAAGCATGTTCATTCTAATCTCTAATGGCCTACGAAAAGTTGCAATTATAAAATTAATTATTACACTTTGCGTATCCTCTCAGTTGCACCATGAAAGGGACGGACCAAAACACATCAACAATTACACTAAACTCCTGAATGAATAATCCGTAGAGGGCCTTGGCCTTACAGAGGGTATCACCTGGTCAGGGCAAAGATTTCCTATCACCGCTTTTTATCTGGCTTTCCAATAATGTTCAAATCATGCAAAGAAATATTAACTCAGTAACTTAACCGCTCCTCGTTATCATTCCTGTCTATCTGTCTTTCTTTTCTCCAGTGAGACCAAGCCTTTGGCGTAACGTTGCCACTTTTTTTTACTTCCATGTGAGGTTTGTGTGCATCGATCTGGGTGTATTCCAAATCTAAATAACACTTTCTTTTAGCTTATTTTACCATATATATTTAAAAACTTTAGTAAATATAATGAATGGTTAATAGAGTATGTTCTTATATACAGGGTGATGATGTAATACACCCACAAACTTCGAGAGATGATATCAAACTTTTTTTTTTTAAGCTTTCATTACCGGTGTGGAAATTCCGAAGTTTTTGGAGCTACAAGGTGCCAAACGCATGGGAAAATGAACTTCAGAGTTTAATATTTGCAATACCATTGTTTTGAACGAGTCTGTTTTAAAGAAAAACGTTCGGTATGTGGAATCTGTTTGGGATATTGACTTAGCGCAAACGAGTTCTTTTTATCTGCTCGTAAACCGTCCCATTCAAGCTCATTTTGACCCAACTTTACTCCAGAAAATTTCTGGAAATCCTTTACTTCTTTTGGGTAATCCCTTGTGCATACATTGCACAATTTTCGAATATGCATTTTTGGATAAAACAGATTTGAAATCTTTAGTCAAAGCATACTACATCAGCTTTTCTGTTTGTGGTATTGGGAATATATATGAAGCTCAAAAGAGCATTTTCCCGTGATTCTGGCAACATATAGTTCCGAAACATGTCAGAATTTCCACTCCGATTACTAAGGATATTTTCTTTCTTGTTTAAATGTTTACTGTATTATCATCTCTCGAAGTTTGTCGGTCCATTACTTTCCCATCCTGTATATTAAGCCACTTATTTGACTTAAGGACAGAGCACATGCTTTCACATTAAAAAAAATTAATTCCTTCGTTCCAAGTTTCTTATGCAACAAATTTGAAACAAACATTTGAAGAGTGGCATTTTGTTCACAAACATGTTTGATATGCTTAGCCGCATGTCCCCATCCTTGTTCCAAGTGCCAAATCAAATGAGGAAGAGGTGAAAACAATCACATTATGATGGAAGCTAAATCTATTCAGTTATCTGCTTCTTCTGTAAAATTTCCCATTTGGCACTTAGAACGTTTTGCATTTCCACTGTTCATTTATGGGAATAAAATAACTAATTTTGAATACTAGAGTTATAGTAATTTTGAAAGAAAATTTATAGAACAAAAACGAACTCACATTTTTCAACCTTTTAACTGGAACACTACTGTATATTTCAGCCTGCTGTCTGATCTGGTCAATAAATGTAACCTTTTTTCTGGGAGGAGCGGATGGCAATTCACGGTTTAGCTAAAAAAAAGTAAGTGGAAAGTAGTATGTTCAGTATGTGTGCTATTTGCTTTCACCTAAATTATATTCCCTGAAACTTGAAAAGGAAAGCAAGGTCTAATAAAAAATTTACAGCTTAGAAGTAAACCTATCGATGCTTCAAAGCGCCTTTTTTTTTTGGACCAAACTTGGTAGAGGAGTAGGTTACATCAGTAAACCACCAGAAAGCATGATTAAAAGTGCTTTCGTCCATAAAGACAGACGCAGTGGCCAAAAGTTTATTACATAAGAATAAGATCTAACAAGTAAGTAGGAAAACACATGTTTATTTATAAAATGTTTGAAATAATGGAAAACAAATACACATTAATACATACGTCATGGCTGCCATCTTGAATCTTGCTCGATTTTTTTTTAAAGAGGAAGGGGGTCATGTAACATATCAATCTGGGCTAGAATTTTACAAGAAATACATTGGTGAAGTCAGTTTGGCCATAAATTTATTTCTTAGAGAGAAAATGAGATGTAACATTAGTAGGAAAAGTCAAGAAATACTCTTGTTGTATTTTAAACAATGCAAGAAATGAAAACCCAATGCACAGTACTGTGTAATGGTTCCCAATATTAGTTACTTGTGCATTGGGTTTTTCATTTCTTGTATTGTTTCCAAAATAACAGAGTACTTCTGAACTTTCCGATCAACTACACATACAAACGTCATATCTCATTATCTCTGTCAAAAATAAATTAATGGCAAAACTGACTTCACCAATGTATTTCTTGAAAAATTCTAGCCCAGACTGATATGTTACATGACCCCCTTCCTCTTAAAAAAAAATCGAGCAAGATTCAAGATGGCAACCATGACGTATCTATTAATGTGTATTTGTTTTCCATTATTTCAAACATTTTATAAATAAACGTGTGTTTTCCTAATTAGATCACACTATAAATCTTATTCTTATGTAACCAACCTTTGGCCACTGCGTCTGTCTTTATTGACGAAAGCACTTTTTTAATCATGCTTTCTGGTGGTTTCCTGATGTACCCTACTACTGTACAAAGTTTGGTCAAAAAAGCGCTTTGAAGCGCCTAACAAAATATTCAAATATAAATAAGATTACACAAACGTTCAAGATATTGAAAAAATTAAATACACCCTTTTTTTGTAGTAGAAGGAAAGCAACTCTAGATTCAAAAATAGACAATTTCGTAGTCAAATTTCTAATTAATACAATTTTACAGTCTCATGCTACATTTTCTTCATTTTTCTCCTAGACGGTACAAGGAGTACATATTTTCACTTATAGTTCAAAAAAAGGAAGATTCTATTTTAATAAATAATTCTTTTATTTATGTGATTTACGTGTAATTCCCATATTTCTCATATTGTTTTATTCTCTAAAGTACAGAACTACTACTATTATACCATAATATTTGGCACGTTCGTTTCCTGATTACGATCTAATACTTGCTATACACTGCCGATAAAAGAACGCCAAACTAATTCGTATTGCAACAGTCGGTAACTTTTCAGTTAGATTTGCAATAGCATGATCTTTGCAAATGAGGTATTCACATAAAACTGTCCTATACTTTGTCCAAGGGCTTATGGCGGGTGACCTTGAAGAACTAAAACGTACTGCGAGAGGGCAGCCAATGAGAGGCACAAAGTTTTGGCGTCATGGATTCTCTGAGTGGGTAAGCAGCATATGGAGTTCAGTGTTCATGAAGCGGTGGAAGTGTGAGTGTCTTGTCTCTTGAGCATTGTTGCCAAGTTTCACCCACATTAGTGGCAACGAGGATGCAGTTGCAGTCTGTCATAATGAGCTGAAACTGCCGAGTAAAGATGAGGCAACGTTGTAGCATTTATTTCATGCTTGCTCTTCACAACTCACACAGGTTCTGGAGAAGCAAACGACAATGTTGTAAGAGGAAAACACGAAGAAAAACGAAGTTCTCCGATTGCTGCATATCGCTCGTACGAAGTTCGTCCGCCATAAGCCTGTGGACAAATTATAATTAAATCGTATATTTTTAAAAGGGCATGAGTTCAGAAGTACAACGGTTGGGAAGATTCAGAAAAACGTTTTAAAAATGGAAAATAATAAAGTGAGATAAATTCTACGGAAGTTCGCAGGTTTGATGATTCAAAGGTGATTCTGAGTCATGAGATTGTATTGCAATTGCAACATACGAATATGTTATTGGTCAGTAAATGTTGGGGGACTGACACCCTTTAAAAAATCGAAAATAAAATACAGAAACGACATTTATTTCTCATTCATTTATGTTTCTAAATTAACGTAATGTTGACTGCACACATTAAATCAATTAGATTCTTCTAAAGATTATAACATTGATTTATCAATGAAATAAAAATCATCATTTGACAGTAAGTTTAATCATTGTCTTTGTTTTCCATTGTTCACAAGACACTTTAAAAAAAAATCTCATCCCAGTATTCTAAGTACTCGTCAGGCACATAAAGCTGACCTCAGTTTCCCAAGAAACTGAGAAAAATAAATATTAGATGCAAAAAACCTTGGATTACTATCGGTATTATTACATCGTGTAATAAATTAAAACAACTTTATACGCAGAGTAAAAGTAATGCAGACGAAAGTTTTATTAAATATTACGCGAAATACAAGAAAGTATATAAGAAGGTACTGACTGAAGCAAAGAAAATGCATTATAACAAATTGATACAAAACGTTACTAATAAAAATAAGATTACATGGGAAATTATAAAACGGGAATCCCGTAATATTGACAACTCAAACAAAAATATCGAATTAATTAATTCTAGTAATAATGTTATTAACGACCCCAAAGAGGTTGCAGAATATTTCAACAATTATTTTTCTAGCATTGGAATGTATGAACTTAATGATACATCAGATTTGCTAATTCAAAACAACAGTAATAGCATTCCATTTATCTCCAACACTCTGTTTTTGACGCCCACTACCCCTTAAGAAGTCATGAGAGTAATAATGAAACTTAAGAATACCACGTCTTGTGGATACGATGAAGTTCCGATGTATGTGCTTAAAAAATCTGCACATATCATTGCGTACCCTCTAGCACATATCATAAACGAATCATTTAAGCAAGGCATATTCCCACAGTATCTAAAAACAACCATAGTGAAACCCCTATTTAAGAAAGGGAATAAAAAACATGTGAAAAATTACCGCCCAATATCTCTCACTTCTGCGTTCTCAAAAATATTTGAAACTGTGATTTGCAATCGAATTAAAAATCACCTCGCATATAACAAAGTGATATCTCAATCCCAGCATGGGTTTCTTCGTGGAAAATCAACTCTAACGGCACTTTCAGATTTTCTTCAGGACATTTTACATGGACTAGATAATAAGGAAAATTCATTTGGTATTTTTTGTGACTTAAGCAAAGCTTTTGACAGTGTTAACCACAGTATTTTACTAAATAAATTATATCGCTATGGCATACGAGGAAAGTCCTTATCCTGGCTAGAATCATATTTACTAAACAGAACCCAGATAGTTGAAATCAGTCATACTGACGAAAATACGGGTTTAATAACAAAATCAATTTCTCCCCCTGTAAAATTAAAAGTTGGTGTTCCACAAGGCTCAGTACTCGGACCGCTTATGTTTTTAATATATATCAATGATCTTCCTCAACATATCACACAAGGAAATACAATTCTTTATGCTGATGATACTAATGTACTAATCAAGTCCGATATGGCAAATCTTCAACAAAAAATCGACACAACAGTATCTCAATTAGAAAATTGGTTTCAACATAATAAACTAAAATTGAACAGTGAAAAAACGAAATACACTTATTTCCATAAGAAGCGGCAGACGATCAATGCTACACAGAAATTAAGCATATTAAATAAGGAAATTACATGTTCTCAATTTACAAAATTTCTTGGTATAATACTTGATGAAGAGCTAAAGTGGAAAGAGCATATTGATATATTATGTGGTAAACTCTCTTCAACCATCTTCCTAATTAGGTCATTAGTACCAATTGTTAACAGAAATACTATATTAACGGTGTATCACGCCATGTTCGAATCACAATTAAGATACGGACTGGCTTTTTGGGGTTACTCTCCGAATAGACAGAAACCCTTTTTATTGCAAAAGCAAGCAATAAGAACGATAACTGGCATGTCTAGACGTACGTCATGCAAAAGACTATTTCGAGAATTAAATATATTAACTTTTCCGTCACTTTATATATATGAAGTACTTCTTCTGACATATAATAATACTGATCATTTGAAGAGAAACTACAATAAACACGAACACTACACAAGACACAATCAAGATCTGTCCCTACCCTATCACAAAACAACAATGTTCTCCAAATCCCAACTATATATGGGCATTAAATTTTATAATGATCTACCCGTAAATATTAAGCATGCTAAAGACAAAAACACCCTTAAATCACTGTTAAGAAAACTGCTTATTGAAAAATGTTTTTATAGTGTTGAAGAATTTTCACAGTCAGGAATAAGTTGAGAACTATTGAGTTGTACCTAATAGCAAATGTGTTTTTTTTTTATGTAAATATATATTGTGTATTCACTCTACCATTCTTTTTAATTGTACTCTGTATTCTTTATATTTTGTGCTAATTTATCCTTGTCCATTCACTGCAACATAAATCATTTTCTGATAATATTATTTTTGTAAATATGTTTGTATTCTTGTGTGGTAGCAAGTTATTTTCTTTGTAGAATTTGCGATTCTTTCTATTCTTTGCAATTCTATCTTGTTTATATATTGTATTCTTTGTAACATTGTATTGTATTCATTGTAATAATAATTCTTATATGTTATATGTATGTATTGACGTGTCCGTGTGTGTGCAATCTGTATTACATGTATCTGTAATGACGTATTCTATACCAGAATGCTTGTGCATGGAATCTGGTCATCAGAATGAAAATAAATCAAATCAAATCAGCTTTAGGTTTTCCAAATCATTGCACTTGGTGAAAATCTTTCCTGATGGATTAGCTAGTGTTCTTATGGATGAGTGCTTCACTGATGCCCCTTCCAAAAATTGTTCAGTGTTCAGATCACTACAAAACTTAGAAAAATTGATTTATTCGTTCCACATTAATACCAATATATGCAGCTGTATCTCTATTTTCTGAAACAACGCGAAACTAAAAATAACCAAATTGTGGAATGATGCCATTAAAAAAAAAAAAAAGATTCAAATAATGCTTTTAACTCTGTCTATTTTTAAGTTGTACAGTATAAGAGAGTTATTATACACATATCAATATTTTATCCAAGATTTTCGAATGAGAGTGGGTGTAGGATTGAAATAAAAAGATGTATCTTTGAGACATCGTGCTTTTCTGTCGTGTTTTCTATTTAGAAAATTTACTTTTTAGAGGGTTTTGAGCTGAAATTGAGAGAAGTTGGAGATATATGGATTTCATAATGTCGGCCACCATCATGTACACTCTCTTCGATGAAAACAATGTTGTTCACACAACATACCTATTCATAAACCACTGAAATCAATTAATTCAACTTGTGTATTTCCATGATGAATAAGGAGGCTGTCATTTCAAAGTGTGTATCTTTTATTTATGTGCAATTAACCTGTAGGAAGGAACGTGTAGGTGAGAAGAAACACCAGAAAAACAAACCTTGGTTTGATGAAGAATGCCTTAAGCTTCATGAGGAACGAAAACAAGCAAGGCAACGATGGCTAAGTAATAAAAGTGAAGCAGATACTAACCACTACAGTAACGCGAAACGCCACACACGGGCTCAGAAACAAAAAGCGAGAATATCTGACGCAGAAGATTCAGAAGATACAGGAAAACGGGAAGACAAAAAACATACGAGATCTATACAAAAGGGTAAACTCGTTAAGAAAAGGTTACCAGCCGAGGTTAGGAATTATTGGAAATGAACGTGGAGATCTTCAGGCGGATCCGACTAAAATTGTCGATGTATGGAAAAATTGTTTCGACAAACTTCTTAATGTACACAACGGGGAACAAACAGAGGAATTTGAAATCCATACCGCAGAACCGTGGATTCCCGAACCTAGCGAGATCGAGATCGAAATGTCGGTAAAGAAATTGAAAAAAATCAAATCACCAGGAATAGACAATATTCCAAATTACGTGTGTTTGAAAATGAAGTTTTGAGAAAGACATACGGGCCGAAACGGGACGAGATGACTGGAGAATGGAGGAGACTGCATAATGAAGAACTCCACGGACTCTACGATTCACCAGATGTTGTAAAAATAATGAAATCGCGACATCTAAGGTGGGCAGGCCATGTATCTCGGATGGGGGGAAAACGAAGATTATATTTTATCTCCGGATGGAAGGAGACTATTGGGAAGACCGAGACGTCGTTGGGAGGACAATATTAAAAGAGACCTTCGAGATGTAGGTGATCGTGATGAAAATTGGCTTGATGTTGCCCAGGATAGAATCCAATGGCGAACGTTTGTTACTGTGGCGATGAACTCGCGAGTTTCATAAGCCATCGAGTTAGTAATTAACCTCTGTTTCGAATCTAACTTGTTTCTTTTTCAGGAAACAAATGTTAGAAATAATCAGGAAAAAAAGAGGAAGAAAGGAAGGAATAAGCACATAAGAAGACAGGTATATATGTGTATGCTTGTAAGCGTTTGAGACCATTTACTCAAATATTATCTGTCTCGTGCTGACAAAAATAACAGGGACTAGTTAGTACAGAGGAACACACTACGGACACTCTACCGTAGCATTATCCATATTTTTTTCGGATTGTCAAAAGAGAAGTTTTCAAATAATTACAAACAGACATACATACTTGTTTTCTTTTCTGCATTATTTTCTTCCTCTTTTCCTAAATATCTTTTATGTGACTCGTTAAGAAGGATCCAGTTTGATTCGAAATATAGAACATGTAGTACATGATATTTTCACATACACACAAAACAATAGAGACAAATTAAACACAAGTACAAGCTAAAAGTAAATTCAAATTTATTTACATTTCTGAGTCAAATCCTTTCATTTAGTTTTCACCAAATCACAAACCTGTAGGTTGGGCAAGTCTACCTCTGAGACCTATTTACATAATAAGTAGTACTTTGTAATATGGATTAGAAAGAAAAAAACATTCAACTTTATCAGTTTGGGCATAAAAACAGAAGGGAAAATAAACTGACTTACCTTACTGTTATTGTTTTTGTTTTCAGTTTTTTCATTCCCACACGACCGAGAATCTTCCACTTCTTTTCCCGCAATACTAGTTTT
>JAGDQP010009897.1:0-39104 GCA_022664845.1 Lepisma saccharinum
TGTTCGTACTTATTGTTCGTTCCTCCCCCCTTTTCTTTTCTGTATTTTTCAACATTTTACACAATTTTCAAAATGGTACTGAACATAAATTAAACAATTCAAGCTAGATAATTATTCTTTTCTTTCATTACACACAATACAAAGACCAATACTACAACATGTCATCTACCCGAGCAGTAAAGTATAGACATCATTATGAGTTTCATGAAGAGGATCGCTTGCGAAAAAACAACGAAGCAAGCTTCATAACTCTAAAACAAGATCAATGAGCTTTCACAGTTAAGAATTTCAGCATATATTTCGGTGCATTTACTTAAGAAACTATTTTCGTAACATCAAAGGACTAGTAAATGTAGATATAGGAGTGGAGCGGTAGAGCCCTCGGTAGAGTAACCGACTCCAAGTAAAACTGAATATCATAGTTTCGAGCAGTAGCGTAGATAGAAATTTCTCAAGGGACGGTATATTTTAAAAAATCAAATATGCAACCCAACAGAACAAGATTACCATATCTTTCGGAGTTTCTTTCTGTAATTTTAGACCAGCACAATCATGTGGGAAAATACACAAGAATAGATTATGCCATTGTATTTTGCTTAGTTCAGTTATAATTTTAATATAAATTTAGCAATATTTCAAATTCCAAAATTGGATTTTGTCAAGAAGAGTTTCTCGGCCAGTACTTACTTTTGCACTCGCTTTGATGACAGATTTCTCTTCTAGAATTGCTAATTCGTTCAGTCACATATAAAAGTTTCAATTTTTCACAAATATATTTATTCCGTTCAGAGTAAAAAATATCATCTCTGGCGTAAAAATGGGTGCGGGCTGTACAAAATCTGAAACACTTTTAAAAAGTTTAGTAATTTGATTTGCTTCCATTGTATCAGCTAATTCCATAAGTAATGTCGTATGTGCGATGAACACTGCAATGACGCCATCTGACGAGTCAATAGTGAAGTAGACGGCACATGCCATAGCTGAGTCATAGGGCACTTGATGGTGTAGTAGTGTGTAGGAGAACGGTCTACACTCATTTTGAAAATTTGGATTGTGTTTGATCATGGCAGTGTCAGAGGACCACATAACGGCATGTCATGCTGTATGGATTTCACCAGGGACATCCAACCAGCGCAGCGGCACGAAACATCAATGCCGTGTTTGGTAACGGTGCTGTGGATGTGAGAAAGTGTCAGAGATGGTTAAAGAGGCTTCAGCCTGGGGTCAGCAGCCTCACCGATAAGCTAGGAGAAGGGAGACCTGTGCAGCTTGACAGCGATGCCCTGTGAGCTGCGCTTGAGGAAAATCCAATGCTAACTATTGAAGAACTGACCAGCAAACTCCATGTCACCCATTCGACCGTTCATTGACATCTACAGGAAATTGGGTCTGAAAATGGGTATCCCATGCATTAACGCCTCAACAGAAGCAACAGCGAGTTGATATCTGCAGTTCCCTGCTCATCCGTCACAGACGTGAGCCATTGCTGGACAGAATGGTAACCAAAGGATGAAAAGTGAATCGTCTACCATAACATTACACGCAAACGGCAGTGGGTATCTAAAGAGGAGGGAGGTCGCTGGAACTGTGTCAAAACAGGATCATCATCCTTGCAAAGTGATGTTAAGTGTTTGGTGAGGTATCCGTGGGATAATCCATTTCGAGCTCTTGCCACGTTATCAGACCATCAATTGAACACCTACGGACTGTATTGTTGGAGAAACGCCCTGTTCTGGTTAACCGCAAGGGTGTGCTGATCCATGGTGATAACACGCGCCCACACATGCCAAGAAGGACCTGTGCTAAGATCGAGGAATGTGGCTGGGAGAAACTTCTAGACTCGGCGTTTTTACCATATCTTGCACCAACAGATTACGGTCTTTTCCGCATCCTGTAAAACCACCTTTCTGGGAAAACACTGCAAAATGAGGATGACGTGTGACGAACAGTGACCAGTTATTTGACTTCAAAACCTTTGACTTCTTTCAGCGGGGGATTCAACAACTGGTTGACAGTTGGCAGAATGTTGTGAAGTCCGATGGAAACTATTTTCCTGATTAACGGTAATGTTCCAGGTATATTATCGTCCTTTAAATAACTGTGAAAAACCAGTCTTGGGTAAGTTACTTGTAAAAATGTAACGCGTTACAAGTTACTTTCCTTTCCTTTCCTTTAAAATGTAACGCGTTACTTGTCCCAGAAAAGTAACTGTTACCCTACTTCGAAAGTAACGCGTTACTTTTAGGTCCGAAACTTTAAATATGTAAAAAAACGCATATTCTTATTATTTCAATTTTCTGTACTACTACTACTATTATTATTATTATTATTATTATTATTATTGCACATTCTGATTTTTCCCAATCATCGTAAATGTTTAGAATTGTAGGTTGATAATAGTTCTAGCGCTGCTATATCCTTTCATGTGGACAGTTACTTTATCGGAAATTTGATGTGCTTCGCTGAGTTTATAAACGCAATATTGAAAGTTCTGAATCGCTTTATATAGATGCAAGAAAAAATTCTTACTTGACAGCTTTATGAACATTTTCTTATAATATAACACTGACTAAAATGCCATACTGCGTTAGAAAAAATGAATCTTATCTTTTTTCTTACTATGTTGCAATTGAAACCTTTTTTTTTTCTTTTTTTTTCAAGAAATTGCAACTTCTAATGTCTCCATAAGCATAAACAAAATAGCACTATACAACTTTCATATATTTCACAAATAACAAGAATACCAAGCGAGGTGGTGCAATGAAAGCGTTCTTCGTATTCGGGATGTCTCGTTCCTATCACGGAGTTGACCGTCCCACTTGAAAATTCCTTGTTTTTCTCCTAACTTTCAACAGGCGAATGCCAGGATAGTACACGTAAGGTTAGATGCAAGCATATGCTCCCAATCCATGCTTAATTCTCCTGACAAATAGATCTTAGTTCATATATTGAAGAAAGCATTAATATAATATTATTAAGAACACGCGTAAACAAGTTATTAACATTTGGACAATAGCTTGTTCCCAAATGTTTGTGTGTGCGCTGTTTCGGACTACACTAGAAATTTAATAACTAAAATATGCTTATCTTTAGATGCTTCCTCAAATTTGCGGATGAACTCCTGGCTGATGATAAATACTTCCCGCCGGGGCACTTCAGACACTTTACTTTTAAATTCTGTCCACCACCATCCTCAGCTTTTAAGAAAAAAATATTTTTTCAAATGTTCGAACGGTAAAATATTTTTGTTCTCTATCTTTATAAAAACAACAACCAAAGTAAACTAGACTACCATTGCACTCGCAGTTCACCCACTGAATGTATTGATTTGGAGCTGTCAAAATCTATGACAAATTCTTCCAGGTGCTTGCAATCAGTACACGTGATTTCCCTGAGGCTGTACTCATCTTCCGAAAACAGCAAGTGGCACTAAGATCTTATCTGTTTCTCTGTGTGTTGGTGACTGACTGTCGGTCACTAACATAGTTCATGCTCTATTCTGAGAAATTCACTGACAGGAAAGATAAATTTGTTCCCAAATAAATGTACATATATTGTAGTTACTCATCCGAAATGTAACGCAAAAAAGTAACGCAAACTAGGTACGTTACTTAGAAATTTGTAACGCGTTACCGTTACAGTTACTTCGCAATTAATGAAACGCGTTACTAGGAAACGTTAATGAAAAAAGTTACGAGTAAACCAGTAACGCGTTACTTCTGGTACGTTACTTTCAATCACTGTAAAAAAACACATTTCTTATTGGATAAGTTGATAGTTTCAATAGTACGTTTATTTTTATTAACTTCGCCTTAGAAAGTTTCAATTAGTGTCGAATATTTTATATACAAAAGAAAATTTAAGTTATTCTAACTTTGGGAGTCTATATTCTAGTGTTCAGTGTTTTCATTTAAAAAGTGAAGCTTCAGATAACACTTTTGTTATGGTACTATCAGTTTTGTTAGTTGATTTTTGTAGCTATTGGATATTCTAGTCCCAAACTATTTTTTCATACAGTTCAGTGACGTATCCAAGAGAAGAGTTCAGAGCGTTCTCCCAAATTCCGGTATTTTTGTAATCTTAGCATAATTAACCTTCCCACAATGGACATTTCCGTTTTCCCCGTCCTTATATATTTTACAATTTGTTTGTGTACATCGGATTAAATAACATATTATGTTTTTGAAATTTCAGCGCTACGGTTTTCCGTTACGTAGAAATATAGCATGAAATATTGAGAATTTAATATCCTACGTCATACGACGAAAATCATCCTCTGATTGGTTTACGTAATCAGTCAGCAGTATTTCCGAAGCTATATACGTTCCTTATTCAGAAGTTTGAAGACGAAAAAACGAGAAAGAAATAGAACATTCACATCATCACTTAACGAATAATTAATGTACAAATCTGCAAAACACACTTCAATAAGTTAAAACACAAAAAAATGTTTTTAATAACAAAAATTGCTCGAAATATAGACAGGGAGTAGTCTTAACTTGCAATGCTCTTCTTATCGCTCGTTCGTGCAACTGTTGACGTCTTGTCAATTTAGGTTGGTTAGCGCATGCAACTTTTAATTTTTATACTTTTACCTAAGGCTGTTCGAATCCTATCAAAGGCCGTGTTTTATTTTACTTTACAAAACGCAAGAGTAACTTCAATGTAAAAGTTTCAATTTACTTTTTTGTTTCTTACATGCTTTTATTATTATTTTTTACAATGACATATTAAAACTATGCAATATATTCATGAGATACAAGTACGTTAAATTGTTAACAGATGGCAGTAACGAACACTATTAATTCATGTGCTTTTAAGTTCTTGAAAAATACTTCACTAGTATTCATTAAAAAAGTATACGATTGTCGGATGTAAAAACTCACATTTTTTTACAGAAAAAATAGGTAATTCTTTTTAAATACAATAGTTCTAAAGAGCATTATTAGAAGATATCATATGATTTATTCATGAAAATGAAAAAAAAAGAAAGAAAAGAGCTGATATAAATTAGTGTTGAAGCTACCAAACTATATCAATATCTTAAATAGTATTAAAAGTAAAAATCAATTTTAAATGAATAAAACTAACTAAATGACATGTTAAGGCATACAGAAACGCTATTCACCACTTATACCATTTCTTTCGATCCATTTTTGCGATCTCTTTTTAACAATACTAACAAATCAAATACCATCTGTATGTCCACCAATGAATGCCACTAATGACAAGCAGTCGGAAGACTGATTACGTCATAACATGGCGGCGCCCGATTAAGCGCAAGGCTGAGACATTTTGAAGCAAGTCTTTATAACTTTTGATAAAATCATCACAGAAAGAAAAGAAAATGTTTTCCGTAGTCTGCTTTAATAGAAGAATTTTTTATTGCAATAAAAAATACTACCGGAAATGTCCATTCCTGAACACCCTAAAAATAAAACTGTATACATGCCTGAAAGAGCTTGTTTTATGCTGTAACTGAATCTCACTTTCTGGATTTTTGTACATATTTTCATAGATTCTTCCGTAATCTGATTTACTGTAACTTGTTTTGTCTTCCTTCTGAAAGTTTTCTTTGGTTCTTTTAAACTTTATAACAGCACCTTTGGCATTATTCACAGCATCTACTAAGCGTAGGTGTTCTTTGTATAACGGTTAATCGTAGGGAAATACTAATTCAATGGAATAAAAAAGGTAAAGAAATTAGAAATACATGCCTTCAATCTGAGCTTGTGACATTGTTCGATAAAGAAATTTGAACAATTTCTTCGAACACAAATTAGGCTAATTCTTTAAAAACATTAAGTATACTTTTATATCAGTTTTCTCATACTTAGTAATTTCTTTATGCTCTAGGTGATATATTTACACTCTCCATAATGTCACAAAAATGCACTCCCCGTAAACGGATATAAAAACACAAGTGTTATAATTGTTCCTAACTTGAACAGTTTTAAAATTTCCCATGCAGTAAACTGCTATTGCCATGATTTTCTTATCAAAATAAGAACTCATAATTAACACAAAAGATTTTCAGATTTGATCCATTTTTTCGTTAGATCACGACCTTTTTTTCACAACTCTCCTCCCAACACCATGTTAGGGAAAGATCTGATAGGTTGTTACCGAGACACGTGAACAAACTTATTTTTTAAAAGGTCTTATATACTTTCACCATTCACGTAACCACCAACATTAGAGAGATTTCTCATATTATTGGTCATATTTAGTTTCATCCGCTAATGCGAAAGAATAGCTCCATATTCAGGCAACATATTCTTTAATCGAACTTGATTGTATATTTCAATTGTTTGTTTTACTGGTTAGACTCTTCCCTCCTTATAACCCAAAACAATAGTCGTGTGGTCTGACTCTCTGAGGCATTTGACCAGCGTCTTGAAGATCGCGGGTTTGAGTTGATTTTAACAAGCATTGCACACACAGGCTGAAGTGAAAAGTTACTAACATGCTCCATACAAAATAAAGTTCACCGTAAGTTCATCTTCTTCTTTTATGGCCTGAAAGGTCATCTTACATTGCTCTGTATCTTAGAATAGCACCAAACTTTCCCAGTTTTGTGAAGTTTCTCTTTTTCATTTATATCTAATGTAAACATGTTTCATTCATATCTCATGTCTGTTAGTTATTTCTTCTCTACGTACAAAATAACTGCTTCAATCATAGAAGCGAAATGCTTTATATTTAAAATTTTCTCAGATCTACGTGCGTTGACACTATCAATAACAGGAATTACCAATTTTTACTACTCTCTTGAATTATTATTATTATTATTATTTTACCAACCGTATCGATATGATAGTCACATAAATCTGTTATCTAAACGTTTGGTGTGCTTTTCAACTTTTTGAATTTTAATTTTACTGGTAGTCCTGAAGGTTATTTACTACATTCACCTAATTGTGAAGCTACAACGCAGAATGTACAATATGACCCTTTATCAAGTTAGAATAAACAAACAATTATATCGAGACGGACGTAAGTCAAAGTGCTGTTATTGTGCTTACAATTAGTTTTATTTTGTAACTAACAATTTATGGTTCCAAACATATTTCTAGTTCTTGTGAAAATACTCTTTTCCCAAGTTCATATAGGTGGAGTCAAGGGATGGATATATTCCCCATATTCCCCCTTACCAACGAAACCTTGTTCGAGCCAAATCTACTTTAGATATCTTTTCCCGGCACAGGCTTGATGTTTGAAAAATCAAGTTTGTAGCAAGTTTGGCTTTCCATGTTTGTAGCAAGTTTAGCATCGGTCAACTAGCACGTTTGCTGCAAGATTGTAGCAAGTTTTTAGCCTTGCAATGCCAAACTTCGTGCAAACTTACAATGCCAAGTCTTGTACAAACTTATTACAAGTTTGAGTGCTATCTGCGATTCGCCGGGCTCCGTCAGAAGTTTCCACACGCCTGGCCGAACAAAGCAAAACCCTTTAATGACCACTATATTGCCAAAAACTTCGAAGTAGTTGATCAGGCCAAAAAATAACACTGAAATCTACCACCGTTTACGGCCAAACAGTCGTGGTATGTGATCACAGATAGCACCCAAGTTTACGCAAAGTTGGCACTTGCCTTGTTTTTCCCTGGCAGTGCTAAACTTACCGTATAAAGTTTGTGTAAATGTTGTAACAATCTTGGACATACTAACTTTATGCAAATATGTAATTCCAATTTCGCAGCAAACTTTGAAGCGCAAAGTTTGTATGTCCAAGTGTGTTGCAATAGTTAAACAAACTTTATGCGGTAAGTTTAGCACTGCAAGGCGGAAACAAGGCTAATACAAATTTGATGTAAAGTTGGGTGGTATCTGGGCTGTAGCGAGAAAAGATTTCACAGTCCGCAGTGTGATTCAAACTAACGACCTTCAGATTTGTTTGTTGTTCACCGCTCTACCACTGCGCTACGGGCTTTCCTACTGATCAAAATACATTTTACTAGTCGTGTTATGTTACGAAAACAGTTACTGGAATAAAGGGAATTATGTAGACTTTAACACAGGATAAATAAGATTTCTCACTTTCGAATCAGAGTAGAGCTATGAAGAAGGCTGATTCGTGATTTTTCAGAAGTGAGTCACCTCCAGTGTATCATAATGACGTTCATCTTTCTTTTCGGGTCGACGACATTTCTGTAACAAACTGCTGCCAATTTCAAAGATGGTTTAAACCAAGTTTCGACTGGCCTTGAATTTTCCTTAAAGTGATAAACTAGTAGTATTTTTTCCTGTTGGCTTACTAACTGAAATGCCAGGGTTAAAAGGAAAGAAACTAACCAATTGTTAGTGTTTTTATACAATTTGAAAATGCGTTTACTGTACTGTATGTACAAAAATAAGAAGCACTACTGTACAGTATTAAAAAAAAACATCACTCCCCGGGTCCCCGGAATCGAACCCGGGTCCCCGCAGTAGCCTCCGAGACGTTAACCACAATACCATGCTGCAAGCTGCCAGTTGTCAGTTGATAATGTTCTGTACGCAGGCCCGACAACGAGTTAAAACATGTCAAAACTACGTTTTTCACTGTATACTTTTTCCCTAATCAGTAGTCACAATTCAACTTACATAATTATTCTTTCTTTCATTATACGCAATGCAAAGACGAAAAAAGCATCATGTCATCGAACCCGAGCAGATAATGAAGTTTATTCTTCATGTAGCGTGTTCAAGAAAGATGTGTATGAGTGAGAGAGAGAGAGAGATAAAGAAAGAAAGAGAGAGAGAAAATACTCCCACAATAAAATAATTCATTTTCATGATAGCACCCAAGTTTACGTCAAGTTGTACTAGCCTTATTTTCTACTGCAGTGCTAAACTTACCGCATAAAGTGTGTTTAAATGTTGTAGCAAACTTTCAAGCACAAAGTTTGTATTTCCAAGTTTGCTACATTTAAATGAACTTTATGTGGTAAGTTTAGCACTAGGGATTCTAGTGATGTGTAGTGTGGTGACTACGTGCAGTAAAGAGTTAAATTGTGAAAGACTTTTTAAGTGCACATTAGACATTTCGACATACACACATACACTACATATTTCCTTACACGTATATAATTTTTTGTTGCAGTTTTCTCTTTCTGACTCTCCCATGCATCACGTATATGTTGTTTCCCCAATTTCTCACACCTCTTTAATAGAGGTGGCGAGCCCATGAATCACGTACAATACTTTATTACTATATTATATTCCTTATTACTTTTTAACATATTCATATTTATAACTTTCTCACGATTATATTAATTCATTTTTATCAGTTCACATATATACATTTTAACAGGCCAATAGTCTAAACAGGCTGAGGTCTTATCCGCTCCAAGGAGCGTTTTAGATTAGATTAGATTTGAAGTTTAGTACTGCAAGGGAAAAACAAGGCTAATACAAACTTGAACGCACATTGAACGTACTGGTTCGGAATACATTGTAACAAGCCCGGTAGGTACCGTAGCCTAACCTTCAATTCCAGACTACTAATGCAAATTGAACATAGAAATGAAATGAATGAATGCTAATTTTTCTGTTAAATTTCTAACAGAAAAAGCCAAGATTAGAAGTGTAAACTGTATCAAAAGGAAAAGTTAAAAATGTTCAACAGCAAAATTGGAATGTTCCTTATAGGCATAGCAGACCTTTCATTTCAAACGAGAATAAAACACATTTAATAGTACGTTGATAAATTATAGGATGGAAACGAATTTTGTGCCAAACTAATATAAACAAAAAAATTCTCTTGAAATAACCAAAAAGAAGGGAGAGCATTTTCTACTCGTATCTAAAAATTTATCTGTTCCGAACATGCCACTCTAGTTTGCACTGATTGCGAATATTACGTTTTTCGAAACCAAAGAGCTAGTCTTTATAACAATTCGCATTTGATAGAATGATGTGTGAATGTGCCAGCTGAGCCGAAACGGTCACCGGCTCAGTCGGGTGATGTGGAACAGATTTTGGACTATCATCAGGCTTAGGATTCGGACGCGTTTTGACCCGGTCATTCGATTTAGACCTGATAACCCGGACGACATATGAGAGATTTTAATTATTTCCTTGTGTTTCTATAGTGTTTCTTTCAGGGGTGGCCAGGACCGAGATGTTACACCGAGAACACGAAAAATACCATGCCGAAATTCCCAGTTAATTAGATTTTTCAGCCCGGATAAATCGGGTCGTTTTGGACCTGGTCACTTATGTTTGGGTCAGGCCTGGTCACCAGGTCATGAAAAATTTTGGCTCTGAAACACGCACATGCCCAAAACGTGAGAGTGTGTGTAAGTAAGATAAAAAGATAAAAATGAATAGTGAGAGAGAGAGAGAGAGAGAGAAAAGAAGAAGAAGAGAAGACGTGATACATCAAGAAAGAGAGGAAGAGAAAAAAACAATGGAAAACATGAAAACTAAATTATCATTATGCTAAAGAACACACACACAGTGTTTCCTGTAATTCTCGCCATTTATGTCTCGTGAATTCTCCAACCGGAAATGAATCTCTGTTTACATCCTTCATTTTTTGCGAAAAAAAAAAAACTGCTTGCTGGTTGGGAACCCAGGGCTCCTTGTTGATAGGCTGAAGCGTTAGCTACTAATCCACAGGTTATGCAGAAGCCTAAATGCTGCTTAACAAATGTAATAGTGTTTCTTTCTAAGAATAATAACATGATAAGTAGATGCTTCAGATCAATGATGTGTTCTTAATTATTGACGAAGTAATGAAGTCGAAAATTAGAAAATGTAGAAAGTGTAAAAATTTGGCATGTAATTTATTTAAATCTGGTATTAATTTTAATATACGTTGGATATGGTTGTGTTCGTGAAGACATACCACATAATCTGATTCATAACTAGAGGTCGATGATCTCCAAGAAAAGTCACACGATATTGTAAATTCTCACGTGGAAAGGAACCAGATATCATTTTAAGAATTTAGTTATTACTCATGTTGAATGATAACGTACGAGGAGTGGAAATACTAACTGGCACCAAACTTTGAATCCATTCCCATGAACATCCTCCGCTTAGTGATAGCCAGGTGAGTTGTGTTTTTCTATATGATTATGGTTCCTTTATTATGTAGTAATTGGGTTCAAACTTGGAGCATCGTCCGTTATTAATGTAATTTAGATTTGCTGTGTTAAGTTTTCCTCGTATTAACTTGCAAATAGAGTCAAATAAACCTTGAAATGTAGCTAGTGATAATCTCAAAGAACAAATATTTTTGTAGCACTATATAGCAAATTTAAAGTGCACGTCAATTGATTTTTTAATTTCTCACTTCCTGCAAAAGACTCTACCTTTACTGCATAGTTTGTCACTTCAACGAGCAGTTATATCAATATCCTCCTGTCGTTATGGCAGAATTGTATGTTACTTAGTAGAGCAATAAAGCATAAAATAGTATATGGGCATAGCTAAAAGTGACACATACAATTCAGCAGACCAAACTTCTCTAAATGGGAGATGCCAATCAAATATTATTTCATTAAATCAAACATTAAAATTCAACTGTGTATGGACAGGCATTAATCACGAATTTAACATAATTGAATATATACAACTATCGGCACGAAAACGAAGGGAATACATTTGAATTATATCACTACGAAAACACAATATACAACACAGCACAAACAATACATCATAATAACTAGTCAAGCAAGCAAGAATGATTGTTCTCCAAATTACCTATTTACTGAAGAAACATAGAAGACACAGAGGGTAATTGTATCTGCATTTTGTGAGTACTGCCAGAGCTGAGTCGAGTCACTTGTAGAGTTCTTTGATGGTATCAGTCTCTTGTAAGTTAATACATACGAGATCTTTCGGAGGTAATAGATGTTGTCTGAACGAGCGCAATCATACAATACTAACGATCAACTGATGAACGACTGAACATTGAATGAACCATATACTGCACAGAATACCGTTTCGTGTTTCAAGTATATATACAAAGTCTGCTGTTACTGTCCTTGATCTTGACCAATCACTGCACACCTTAGCCAAACCTTCTCGGTTCTAGCTAAACACTTTATGTCCAATCACAGCCTAGTGATCTTTGATCTTGAAGAGCTTTCCTGTACTTCGTACCCCATATTCAGCGATACCTGAGATGCTGACTTGAGTACACCTTGTACTGGAAGTAACCTTTGTTCTAATGGTTTTAGCATAATATGATCTGCTTATTCGGTAGAGTTTTGTATTACACTTATTCACTGCAACGTGACTTGAATCCCTTTGGACTCAAGTGTAAGTTGAACTCTGTACTCACTGCAATAGGAAGCTGTCTAGACAGATACAAGCAACTAAGAAATTAAAATATTCATCTTTAGAAAGGAACAATGGTGTTGTAGAATCAATCTTGCTTTTAACTGAATATTCTGAAAAAAGATTAAATTAAGATATTCCTATTTTCGTTTCGTGCCTTCTTAACCTAATACATTTATTATATACATCTGCACACTGGGTGACATTACGCTGCGTGACGGAATTGTAGACCCAGTCGGAAATTCAAATTGAACAAGGTGAAATTTCATATAGTCTTCATCATTGAAAATGTGTGCAGAGAACAATAACATTTCGTAACACAAGAAGAAAAAAATTAAACATATGATCTTTTGCAATACAACGGAAAAAAGAAATGACATGAGCAAGACAACACAAATATAACAGAGATAACATATAGATCCATAACACAGGTCTTTTCCCATATATCATTTTTCTGATTTTTAATCCATTTTCAATGTCTTTTTATTTTTATTTTTGTTTTTATGTCCTTTAAAGAATAATTCACAATGATTTCCACGTTGGGAAAATCATTGAGATGAAAAAAAATCCCTTTCGGTAGGCCTATAGGCTAACGTAGATCTCGAAGTTTTTATTTTCAAAAATTCAAATCTCGCCTTTATGAGCGCTATGGAGAAGCTATTTATTGTTTTTTTGATTATTCATCAAGAGCTGTTCAACGATATACCCCACAAGACGTATATATATATATATCCCTTTATCTTAACCAAAATCTCCCTGCAGCACTACAACACCATGGTGCCCATCTGCACCCTCCCACGGGAGGCTGTGCCCCCAAAGGGGAAGTTTGCCCCATTTATTGTAACCTACTCTTGGTCATACACCTTCAAAGAAAATTTCGTTTCTCTACGTTCAATAATTTGGAAATTGGGTTTTGGGGGCCGCCATTTTGGATCTAAGTTGACGACTTTTTGAAAGCTTTCTTATATTGTTGTGACCTACTTGTGATGGTACACCTTCAATTAAAATTTCATTTATCCAGCTCAAACGGTGTGCAAAATGGGATTTTGGGCGGCCATTTTGGATCCAAGATGTCGACATTTTCCAAATGTTGTAATATTTCCCTAAACTACTCTTCATAATGCACCTTTATGCCAAATTTCGTATCTCTAGCTCAAACGATATGGAAAATAGATTTCTTGCTTCCGCCATTTTGGATCCAAGATGGCGACCGATTTTGCTCATTAACGAACTTAACCGAGCTATTAAGCCTAGACAACATATAAAAATTTGGTTCAAATATCTTCAAAATTATGGCCGCTGGCGTGTTAATATATATGAAAACACTAAAATCTAAAAACACGTCATACAGGATACGTAAGTGTGGCCCGCCACTGTACACCACGTGTTGCGGTTGCCGATCGTGTTTTGTTTTCAATGTGTCATGTGGACCTTCCTCTTCCGTCAACAGTACCCAGTTCACCTGTGAGTGTCGTGGTGTGCAAGTGGTGCGGTAAAATGGGCGACCTGACAGACTTCCAAAGAGGCATGATCGTTGGTGCCCGTCTGGTTGGAGCTTCAGTGACAACAGTGGCGACCATTGTGGGGGTATCGACAGGCACTGTGTCCAATGTCACGAGGGCATACACAATGCATGGGCAAACAACGTCTGCAAAGCACAACAGTGGTCGAAAGACAATCCTGTCCGATAGGGACAGGAGGGCATTAAAACGGATTGTAGCAGTTAAAAAGCAGACCACTGCAATGAAAATTACGTCTGAACTCAATTCCGGCCTACAGAACCCGGTTTCATCAAAAACAGTGCGACGGGAACTTCATAAAATGAAAATTCATGGGAGGGCCGCGATCCCCAAACCTCTGGTCACAGCAGTAAATGCGAAGCGGCGTATCCAGTGGTGCAAGGACCACAAGGAGTGGACGCTTGATCAGTGGAAACACGTAATGTATTCCGATGAATCGACCTACACCTTGTTTCCAACAACCGGTCATGTTTACGTATGGAGAACACCGTCGCAGGCCTATGATCTAGACTGTCTGCGCCCAACTGTAAAGCATGGGGGTGGTTCTGTTACAGTATGGGCAGTGATATCGTGGTTTTCTGCAGGTCCCATGGAATGATGAATGCTAAGGCGTATGAGGCCATTTTGGAGGACCAGGTTCTACCCATGGCCCACACATTGTTCCCGGATGGTGATGGCATCTACCAAGATGATTTGGCACCCTGTCACGCTGCAAAAACGGTGCAATCATGGTTTGAGGAGCATGACCAGGAGCTATCACACCTCCCCTGGGTCCCACAATCACCAGATCTGAACATTAATGAGCCATTGTGGTCTGTGTTAGAAAGGCGTGTTCGGTCTCATTACCCTCCACCATCATCCCTTAAGGAACTGGAGCATGTTTTGGAGGAAGAATGGTACAACATTCCACACACCACGATTCAGGAGCTGTATACGTCCATTCCACGTCGGATCCAAGCTGTTTTGGACGCAAAAGGAGGTCCCACACCATACTAGGTATGATTTTCACACTTTTTCAAACGTTTTAGATTTTTTTGTCCAACCCCTATATATATATATATATACTTTCATATCGTACCGATCTCAATAGGTATATTATTCTTCCAAATCTACCTAAAATAATAACAAAGATATATTGAATATTTTCTTGTCTGTATCCTGAAGAATAAAAATAGTTTTTGAACACACAACACTCGGATATCACTGTTCATACACAATGGAAATTGTCAGTAAACCAATTTAAATGTTCCGCTTGATGCATCACACAGCTGTATCCATTGGTATTTAAAACTGTTTATCCATTAATTATGCGAGGTACGGAGATGTAAATGACCTTGTGACGAGTTGGTGACAAGCGACGAACCAGCTAATTAGCGATCCTTTAATCTGGTTCGTAACGGGTCGGTGAACACAGTATAAGCGTGAGCGCATTCCACACATGCGTGCACAAAAGATGGAAGTAAAGTGAATATTTGATGTAGACTAAGTTTATATTTGTTGCCTACAAAATGTCTCAAACATATCACTGTAACACTTGTGTAAAAAAAATCGTTCAAGTCTCTAGATGTTGTAACTTAGTGTTCATGCCTATACACGTCACTGGATGGTGATTAAGCACTTGGTCATGTGGACGGAATTTGTGTCACTAAGTGTATGCCTTTCTTGCAAAGTGTATTTGAGCAAGAATGTTCAAAGTGCGTTTAAAATTTTGTTGGTTGGGTCAATGCTGCACTCTGAAAATTGTCACAAATATTAGAAGGCGTTTTTGTTTATTTACTGCTACACTGTTGAGATAATCCGTAAACAAACATCACAGAATCCACGTGCAAATTAAAGTTGGACGGGTGTAACGTGTCCTCAAATTTCGAGTGGTAAGTACATCTGGTGATCTTCAACCTGGAATTACTGACACGAGGGCTGCAGCTTGTGTATTCATCATTGACTAGTAACGTCAACCGTGTATACATCTTTGGAATTTACATCTTCCTCAAATCTTCGTGTCGGGTGTGTATGTGTGTGTTCAGAAAAACAGGAAATTCTAACCATTCTAACAATAACGCTAATCCTAAATTTAAGAAATGAACAAATTAAGCTAAGTTTTCTTTGCTGTAAAGTTTGCAAAGACGTAATAATATGTAACTGACCTACTTTATTTTCCCTATAAATTAAAATGTATTGATAAATGAATTTCATTATAGTGAAAAAATGAATCGTTAAAAAAATATTTCAATTTAATTGCTTATTTTTGCTGTTGTTATTGCGGAAAAGTTTTAAAAAATATTGCTTGAAAACAGAGGAAAATAGGAAAGGAAAACAAAAAATAAATTAGTTCAAAATTCACAACTAAAATTCACTAATAAATAGTTGAAGAACAATGAATCTATTGCTACCCGAACAAATACTGTCTGTGCTCTGAATATATTTACACTTTTACACCTGAATACATTTACATTTAGTAAGCTGGACATCGTAAACAACACTATGGGAGATTCAGCAAAAGGGTGGTTTCTGTTCAGGAAACAATACATTCATACATGTTATCAATTCTGTGAAGAATTTCTAGATTCTTATTACTACAGAGAAAGTATTGTAAAACAGAAAAAAGATTTGTTAAAAGCCCGGGTTAACTGGAATACATGTGAAAGTTTTGAAATGCAGCCATTAAGATTAATTGCGAAATTCAGAAACATTGATGAAAATATCCCAGAATATGAACTGCTACAAAATATAGTAGACCTGTTAATATCAAGAAAATTTGTCACTATCTAATTGTCTTACAGTGCATGATCTATTAATAAGTTTACGGAGATTGAAACAATTCAGGAATAAACCTACTTGACCAGATAAGCAAAATTTTACCTTCGATAGGGATAATCCACCAAACCGAAGATCTCATACGTCTAAAAATTTAGTGAATTACACAAAAATAGGAGACTATCCAACAGACCACCACCACACAGTAAATCTAATAATCAAAATGGAAATAAAGAGAATAATGCTTATCAATCACAAAATAGTAGAAGGAACTTTTCTCTTTAAATAATCAATCCATAAATACTGTGACAACATCTAATCCTACAAATTATGATGAAGCAATTAGATAAATTTCTAATAAAGCTCCCCAGTCAACAATAGAAACTACCGCTTTCATAACAGAATTTAATAACTCTATTACATGGGACTGCAGGTATTTGATTTAGCGCAAAAGATATTTAAATACTGATCAATCAAATGTTCTAGACATTCCCATTAATGTTTTGATAGACACAGGTGCATCCTGTAATGTCTTGAAGCGTGAAGTTTTTTATAATATAAAATTACAATATCCTGGTGCTAAGCTTGATGTGTGTGGCGCTGAACACACCAGATTGAGATCATTGTGCTGGGCGGATACAAAAATAAATGGCAAATTTATTATCCAACTCCCGTTAGATGGACAACTCTTTGAAGTCGAGACATTAGTGGTGAAGGAACTGTAATTTTACCTCATTCTAGGCCAACAGTTTCAGAAAACTTTTGATGACATTATTTTTAATCATAAGACGAATTGCACATATTGATTAAAAATGAACTTTGTTAAAATCCACGGACCAATCACAGAAGATAAACTAATAATATAAACTACCGAGAGTGATGTAAAAGTTGAAAAAAAAAATTGTTGATGACCAGAGAGATCAACTAGCTTCCCTATCAAAATAAAAAAAAACATAACTCAAGAAAAGCAACAAAAAGGAATAGTTTAATAAAAGAAGAAACGGCACAATTAGAATAATTCGCTTTTATTGACGACATAATGATAAGTGATTTAAATCCTAGAACTACTACTTTAAGCAAAGGAATAAATATGTCCGCAGATAATTCTAATAAAAAGAACTCCATTTTAAGCAGCATTGTCAAGGAAAGCAAGCAAACAACTGTCAAGTATTAAACACACCTATCAATACTAAAAATTAAATTAATGGAATCCTGGAATCCACAAATTTTGCAAATAATAATAATAATAATAATAAAGACATCAAGCGTCGTCAGAGATGGTTTCTGCTAAAGGAAAAGATCCGTATTGTAGAATATGAACAAACTAGTGAAAACAAAAGGGGAAGAGGAGCAAACAAACAGGGTAGACAGTATCCTAAACCAAGACGTACACGTAAACTACTACATGCTCTGATTCATCGATTAATTCTATTCCATCGACATCTAAAATTCCAGGTAAATTGGATAAAACTAGAAAACAAGGTGCAAAATCAATTCCAAATAGAAAGAAAATAGCTTCTACTGTGGTCAAACCCTGTATTAATATACATAGGCAAATTACTATTGTTATCTCAAAAGAATCTTCAACCATAGCAACTATCAATCAAAATGAAAAGATTGCTAACACTAAGGCATAAGATTTCTAGATTAAAATATACCTAAACGACTGTCGAATTAAGAATACTTGTACTTGGAAAGCTGTAAGTTTGTATGTGAAAATTCTAAAGAATGACATGAAATTACTACATCCCAATTGCGATTTATTAGAGTGGTATAATGTGTAAGAAATTGACTCTCATTGAAGATAGTTTAACTATGGACTTAACTACTGTTATTTCGGATCCAACTCCACAAGGACTGTCAGATGAAGAACTTAAGGAAACTGCATTTAGGAATAAGATGAGAATACAGCAGATCTACAATGAATTGCTTACCGGGATATATAGTGTTGTAAATGTAGACAATCTACCAAAAGCGACGAGAATTGAACTCAAACCAGGAACAAATGAGTAAGATCTTACTGCTCATTGTATAACATATATGAAGGTATTTTAATTCATTAACTATGAAATGTGATACACATATTTTAATTTATGAACTATAAAAAACAACGATGCATTAATATAAATTTTGCAATTATCAACTATGACAAATAATTTTTAATGTTAATATTTTAATCAATGAATTATTTTATTAAAAAAATAATTTTTAATTTATTAATTCTAAAAACAATTTTCTCTTTCTCCAACAAGGGGAATATTGGGGCACATTGCTTATGTACCATATAGAAGTTATATTTATTATTTTTTTATTTAAAGATGATTATAGAATTAATTAATATTTATAATTTGCTTTGCTATTTAAAGGAGAACTTATGATCATGTTATTTTTAGCATATGAGCAAATTTCCAAACAGCTAAAAAATGTCCGCTAGATGTCACTAGGAGAAAACCTATTAAAACTATATGAATCTCAGCTTTAATAATTATGTAATTCATTAAGTTGTTTATTTAAAATTATTTATATAATTTTTAAATACTAACATTTGAAACGCTTTCTCAAAAGAATCAAGGAAATTATTAACAATCAAAGTTCGTATATAAATGTAATACAAAACTAAATGTATGCTAATGACGGATCATTGATAATTAAGATTATTTAAATCTTCATTAATATATGTAGATATATATCGTCGTCTGGGACTGCCAACCCGGCAGATTCTGGAGTTTTTACACTATGACCATACAAAATAAAGGATTTTTATCACCTTCTATGAGTAATGTTTTAATTGATACCCTTATCATCACCTACCGGAAAATCCCCATCACGTCTGTAGCACGCCCGGTACCTACTCTGGGTAGAACTGGGACACGGTGAATAGTCTTGCATGTTCGACCAGATCATCCTGTTATGGCTTCTATCAAAGACAAGAACCTCATTTCCTAAGAAATTAGTGAAGTGGATCATCGCAGAACCGCAAACTTTATTATACCATTCTATAAGAAGCTCTACCGACTACAGCGAATCGTTAGAAGTAGAAAATTGTTCAGAGGCATACTACTACATAATGTAATACCGTAATACTATAATGTAATAATATAATTACTGGAATGTATTTTTGCTGAACATTGCAACGATTTTAAAAATTATTCGTTCTTACGTAAGAAAATAAATAAAATATAGCAGCTACAAACTGCTAAAATCAAAATTTTATTTTTTACTGTGTCGAGATTCGGTTCATCGAGACTCTAATAGATAGATAAGTTGGGCCAAAAGTCCCGCACTATAGGAATTTGATTACTGTCATATTTCTTGTTTCAGGTGAAAATTGTTCCAGGAATTTGATTACTGTTATACTTAGATTATACGGCCTGAGCCAAAGTTGCCTAAAGGCCTTAAAAATTAAATTAACATTCAACTTAGATTGTCCGTAAGGTAAAAGTTGAATGGGGTCCTTGATCCGGGATTTAAATACAATGGGTTTTGCTGCATGGGACTACCTAAAAGCGAAAGTTTACAGCGTTAAGATCAAGGATAGAGACAATCTCCATGAGCGAATTAGTGCCGTGTGTCATGCTATAATGTCAAACTTAGTGACCAACGTTCTGCGGAACACGGTTGATCGTCTACAGTTGTGTTTTGACATTGGACGCAATCACATTACAAGCATATCAATGGCTTACTTTTAAAACCCTTTATATCAATTAGTGCATTTTTTTTCAGCTGGTACAAAAACCTGTATAATGTAAGTACCTTTCACACCAACTATGAAATCTATATTTATCAATAGATGTCACTATAGTTTTCAAGGACTCAGGAGGTTTTGACAGTAAGTTGAGGAAACATTTTGTTCTCAAATAATGGCAAAATACAAGAAGAGTCAAACAGTGAATTTAGGAGGTTTTGATAGTAAGCCATCGATATTTTAAATGCAGTAGTATCTTGATATTTCGAGTCTCGATAATCCGATGTTGCGTATAATTCGAGTCAGGAAAATAATAATAATATATTAAAAGCTCCCGCTGCTAACAAACGGCAATATGTTCCGAGCGCGCTTTGAATTTAGTTACGTTATTTAGTATTGCAACAGGAATGGATAATTCGCTCCTGGTGGCTCATCATACAGAAGTTGATTTAAAAATAATTATATGTACTGTATTTTGTGTATTGTATATGTACTATACTCTACTTGTAGCAAATTTGTGATTTGTCTCCATATCCGTAAATTCGAGTTTTCTATAATCCTAGGTAGGCTTGGTCCCATCCAACTCGGATTATCGAGACTACTGTACATTGTTATCCCTATAGTGCGGGACTTTTGGAAAACATAACCACACTTAGGTCTGACAGAGCAGTCCAAAAGTGGTTAGTCTCACGAGATGTTGATATAGCGTCGAAACTGTAACGTTTATACTGCTTTTCAGATCAGAGAAATTGTCACCAAAGTTGACAGTCATGAGTGAACTATGGAAACTTTAATGTTGGGGGATATCACACGGAATCAGAGATTACTCGGGATTTACACCGGATTTCAGTTTTACTTTCAGACCATGTTAATCTCTCCAAATAGGCCGAGTGGGCGTGTTTGTCGTGGCGGATAGGATGTGAATCGCTGCGATACGGGAAGTCATATGCAGAAACTGGAGCATCGCGTTTGTTGGTGCCGGATAAGTGATAGTTATTATTGATTCTGAGATTTAGGAGTCCGCCTGTTTCTCCCGCACAAATGCAATGGAGATTGCGCAGGTTACGATGTATAGTACTTTGGAAATTTAAAGTTTCTTTGGGGTATAAAACGAAGTTGTCATCGTCAGTACTGAAATAAATAGTTTGGGACGTAATAAGAATGGAGTAGGTTTCACGTCTAGCATTTTCATATTTGTTGACGGGAAACTCTTGTGTGGACGATGTTTCTACGATTGTCAGGAGAGGCTGAAAAAGTTATCTCGATTTGGCGGGAAAAACCGATTAGTATCAGACTCAGTTGGTTGACTTAGCAATCGGAAGGTCATGGGAACGATCCCAGCGGCCGCCAATCCTGACTGAGTTTTCCCCCCCTCAGAAACATCAAGGAAATGGCGAGATGGTACCTACAAACTAGGCCTGGCGGGCATCCATCCAACGTTCTCTCCCCTATCCTATCCCGACCTGAGTCAGAGTTGCGTAAAAGCCATAAATGAATTCGAATTCACTGATCAGTGTCAGGTAGGAGAACTAGTTTAACTTTGGTTAGGTTAGGATGAAACAGAATGATTAACGCTGATGGATTCGAAGTGGTACTGGAAGTACGGGTGGATTAAGAGAGCAAGGATGCATGTTGGATCTGTTTGGTTACAAGTTGAGGAGGGCAGCCTTTGTTGACTAGACCCTCCTGAAGGTGCAGGTTCCTGTTGCGGAGGTGGTGGAACTAAGACGTTGTCCTCCGAGGGCAAGGGACAAAGGAATATCTTTTTTCAGCGAGGTTAGGAGAGAACTTGAATAATGTAAATTTTGCATATCGTTAGTTGATCTTGTGTGAACGGAAGTGGGAAAAACTTGGTAAACTTTATTTTTATATGGGCCAGTCTAGTAGCTTTGGACTTCGACCCGTCACGATTCGCCCCTTAGTCATTAAAATCTACACCCATTCCGGGACTCGAACCCAGGACCTTCGAGGCGTTGGCCTACCACCGTAGACCGCACGAACGGAAGTGGTACTGATGTAGTTTCCTAGAGTAAGGTTCAAATCAAAGAATGTGGTTTCCTTTTTTGATATGGATAAAATGAAATGGACAACATGGAATTTGTTTGACTGTTCTAGTTAAACAAAATTTGTTTGAGAGTTAAAAACAGCCACTGAGTGTCCTAAGGACAAAAATATCGTCTAATGAGTCGGATCCAAAGGAGTGGAATTAAAGAGTTCTGTTTGACTTAAGAGTCAAAGTTCGTTTTTACTGCAGCATGCATAATATGGACATTATGCGTGTGGGCATTACCGACCGGAATAGCACATCACCCTCCTGCTGCAGAAATGATGGTAGAATGGATTAGACAGTGTCCTAGATGTACTTAGTGTTGGTCAATATTTCCGTCACAAACATCAAAGGTGTACGAAAACTGTAACCACACCATGATGCCTGTGTATCGCGGATGAGTGCAAATTGATAGGTCACTCATCAGGTCTAAGTCGCATACGTACACGAGTAGTACTTGCATGATGGCAGAATGTGCTCTTATCACTAAACACGACTCTCCAGGTAATCCTATCATGGCATCATGGGAGCCGTGCAACACGGTCCTTTGGTGTAAGTGGAAGCCGGGCCAGAAACAAGAGTCGTGTAAGTAAATAATTATCAATGATCCGTTTGATATCGCATTTAGTCTGATCTGTATTGTGGACATTGTAGTCTCTTACTGTTACCATTACAATGATGCAATCCTAGTGTGCTTTTACACTGCGTGGACGTCCACAATCGAATATCTAGATGAGGGAATGGAGATGTTCAACGGACCATTGGTGCGAATAAAGAAGCAATACAGACTCATCAGTCACCATCTGCAATCTCTCGAAGGTAAAAAATCCGACTTCCTTTAAACTATGTTAATTGCTCAAAAGGTCCGTTGTTGCATGACTCTTGCTTGCACTTGACTCACACGACCCAGCTTATCACAGTAGGCGTAACTGGAGCTCAGACATAGAAGGTCCTCCAGTGCACTGGGATTGTTGATGTTACGTAACGATACGGACGACGGCCTTGAAAACGAAAATAAGAATATCAACGCACGTTCAAACTCCAAACACACACTATTGCAATTTTTATTTCCATCAGTGCATCACAGTGAAGTTGAGACGGTTAATATATTATCGCTTCCTTTTGTTTCCAAAATCCATGTTCACACGGGAATAAACCCGTTTTATTTATGTAAATAAGAATGGTATGAAAAAAAGAAAACACAAATATAGTCTTATTTATATTTATTGCACTCAGATCAAAAATATATATTCTCACAATCCAAATCAATTTATAAAGTAAAACATATCGTCAATGCAAAGCAGAAACCACAAATGTGCTTAGATTTACTTCTGATATAAAAGGTGCATTCCTGGCTTTGGTATTGCACCTTTCAGTTTTGAAGCACATACGTGTTTTAATAATTGAAAATAAATTCGAAAGGAGTAATCGTACACTGTACTTACCTAAAAAAAAAAGTCAAATTTTGCACATTTGCGATTTTCGCATTGGATTGACGATATAAAAGGCTCTTATTTGACGAATATGTGTACCCACTAAATCGAAACAAAACTTTTAATTATTCAGTATAAAAGAATTTCAACACCGAAAAAGTTTCAAACTCAGAGGATACAGCTAATACTGCACTTCGCATGTCGGTAACCAGCCAACTTGCCCAGATGAACACAGAATCTTTCATCTTTTGCGTTACCCTTTATCTTGCTTTATGTATAACCATAAAACCAAACGCATGAGTTCAATTTATATTTTCATCATTATTTTTTTTTCTTTTCTTTTTTTACAAAACAAAAACAACCATCACTTTTTCTATCACTAACCCGTACATACATATAGTCATTGAATCCAATAAAATGTGTTTCTGTTCTTCTAATTAAATTTTACTTCGTAGTTTAATAACATCTCTTTAGCAGTACCATCGGTATCGATGAGTTATCAGGAGGTAATAATCAGCTTTTGGTATAGCAAAATGTCTAACATATATAATAAAAGATCCACGCTCACTGTATAAAGTAAAAAGATATCTTCAAACAGGGCAAGCAAATAAATAATAATAAAAAAGGAAAATCTCAAAAGCTGAGCTTGTAAAAGGTTGTTTGTTGTACTTCAAAAGCTTAAAAAATTACGTTAGTGCTTTAGTTATAAATGTATCACAAAGATATACAGGAAGAAATACAACTTTAAAATATTCATGTATTTGTATGTATAAAAAAATTATAAGCCGGAATAGTTCCCACTAACTCGACCCTGACTGACTACCTTCCAACATCCTCCCATCCCGGTCTGAGCCTAAGATTCCTAGATCACAAATAAAATTAAAATTCAATAAAAATTATAAATACTTTCGCAAGCCCCTCAAATAAGTATTTTTTTGAGATTCTTCATTCGAGAAAACAAAACTCCATTTTGTACACAAATTAATATTCTAGTGTACGGTAAACACTACCGTACACCGACTCATTACAGATCAAAACATCAAAATTCAATACTACGCCACAGATCAGCTAATTTGAAGGGTAATTTCAGTTAACACTTAAGGAAATTTGTTTTTATTTTAAAATTATTATTATTAAAATAAAAATCACACCTACCGTGTGTTCCAGGGAATCCTCACTATAAAAATAATAAACTAAAAATTGGACGGGCCTTCGGCAGTACAATACTGCCTTCTATGGTCCCAAGGTTAAAAGAAAAAAGTTCAGGATAGGAACATCTAAAAGGGAGCTCAGAGGGACATATACACTTGAACAGGCTCGTCAAGAAAGCTCTTCCTGTCTCGTCACGAGACGCTGATATATCCTGTTTATTGACGAGCCTGTCCCTCTGAGCTCCATTTTAGATGTCCCTATTCCGAACTTTTTTCATTTAACCTTAGGACCATAGAAGGCAGTATTGTACTGCTGAAGGCCCGTCCAGTTTTTAGATTATTATTTTTATAGTGTGGATTCCTGGTACACACGGTAGGTGTGATTTTTATTTTATTATGCTTTGCTCGCTGCGTCATCAGTACGAAGATTATTATTATTATTATACAAATGTGCTTGCATTTACACGTAATGTGTTGAACAAGCTTCATCATGTTTATTCGAACAACATGCTCTCACAGAAATATATCTAGATATAACCCTAAATATATTATCCATACTGACAATTTATCTCATTGTAAACGTTATTAAGTGCTTATCTCTGGTCATATTTCTTTATTTATATTCAAAAACAGAACAGCTGTGTAAGAACCTTTCTTTAGCTTTAATGGAAGACATCAAAGACATTCACTATTTAGCAACTGAATGTGCGACACAACGAATGAGCAATTGCTAAAAGCAGCAAATTATAAGACTAATCTAATGGTAATCAAGAACTCTGTAATTTAATTGAAACGTTGTCATTTACAAGCTACGACAGAAGTCTATACGTAATTTTAGCATTCGCACTAGCTCAAAGGAAATAAATAACTAGCACACAACAAGGACGATGAATAGAGAGAAAAGAGAGACGGAATAGGCAAATGACTAAGTATAAAACAGGAAAATCATGGAATAGAAACAAAAGAGTATGAAGTTTAAACGTTTTGCAAGTCCTATAAACCAATGGAGAAAAGGAAATCAAGCAAATTTAATAGTAGTGATTACTACCTGAAATTTAACCATATAGAATATATATACGTACTGGAATATATGGATAATAAACGAGCTATATGATACGACCTTTAGTAAAACACAATTAAAGAAGAATGGCCTGAGAATTGAACACTTTACATAAAACTATTCCAAATAGAAACCTGGTAAAGAAATAAAGATTAATAATATCAAATATATAACTGATACTTAGGTCCATACCGCAAATACCTGGCAAGACATAGGTACTCATACGACGATAGTATAAACATGAATTATGGAAAGACAGATTATTTATTTCCAGGATCTCTAAACCAATCGCATGGTCAAAGTTCCATTCACTTTAAGAAAGGGAAAGTAACAAAATCACTTTTTTCTCACTCATACAAAATGAAAGAGTTGTCCACTGACTTGACAAACAATCTCAAATTCTGTAGTGACCACAGTGTAACATTATTAAATAACCCCGTCAAGTTGAATTATTCTAATTAATACTTCACTTACTTGTACTTTAATTCTCATTAAACATTATTGAAGCTCACTTCCATTCACTCTAGTATAAATTTCTATCGAACGTTTAAAGAAACAAAGGTTTTGGAAGCCAGTACAAATACTGAAATGTTTCCTACTTCTATGCCAGCAAATAACATCTAATTCAATCTCTGAAACCAAGCTTACTTCAACAAATATCTTAAGGATTAAGGATTTATGTGACCTTTAATTTCAACCTCGAAAGTTCATGCTGGTTAATTTTAGTGATCCACAACTCGCAGTTGAAACCAAAATATTACATCTGCCATACGAAACCCACTGATAGCACACTTACAATAAATTAAGATTCTTAATAAATAACTAAACATACTTTAAGTGTAATACACACAGAAAAAATAAATAATAAAAAAGGAACTTCTGTAATAATAAAAAAACTAACAAAAATATACACCTTATACAGTACATATGTTTCAAAACAATACACTGAAAGACTTTTTTGCTGAAAGGTTAAACACAAAATAGTTAATATAGTATACAAAAAAGATTCTACAATACAATTGGCGAATCTCTAAATCTTCTATGAGTATTAATATTCAGAATTTCAAACAATTGTCAACAACCATGCTTATATTCTTAGGCGTAGGTTTGTTTATCAAAATGGTATTACGCCATTTATTTGCCATATGACAAAAAGTTCGTTAATACATTACAACACTGACAGTTAGAAATAATCACGTAGCAAGACTGCTATTAAAAAACATTTTTAGTCATTAACAAACTATAGTAATTTTTCGAGTGACAATATAGTAACAATAAGATATTACGTAATTTTTATCTCGAACAAATAACAACTCAGTTATATATACATTTTCCCTTAATATTCGTACTCCATGTAGCAAGGCTACAATTTACAAAATAAACTGTTTCTACTCTACTGACAGGACCCGTTCGCGACGGACAATGTAGAAACAGTATTACATTCCTTTAGATGACACGTCAGCAAATTTATTCAGCAACAACAATGCCTTCTAATGAAACATTTGTACTTTCTTCAATATTTTTTTTTTTTTTTTTTTAGAAACAAATTGATGAACACATCTGTCTTTTCGTGTTTCTTATTTCATTCAGTTCTTCGGAATCTCGCTACGTCTCTGGGAAATTCCATTGACTATCTCTTACATGCCTACATAAAATAGAGAATAAACTTTAATTAACAAATATGGTACGGATAGTACATTCTTATCTACAATAAAACTAAAAAAAATGGGCATCCCTTTAACCAGCACCAGAAACGAGATGAATTACTACGAATTTTTCATCGGCTCCATTTTATTTGCATCTGTAAACTGAATACAGTAAAATGGTACTACTTTGCAACAACTGTTGAAGAAAAATTCAGATACCAAACTCACAAATAATGCAGCAAACGGTTTTAAAGGGAGAAAGTGTTTCTATATGTAAGAACTATACAACCACCAGAGCAAGTTGAAAAACGAATAGTTTTTTTTTTTAATGGAAAAAGAAAGGAAAAGTCTATTAAAATAATTAGACTTCATTGAGCACCATCGTGGTGTTTGATTTCGAGACAAATGTATGGACTTTAGGCCAACTATGAACATATTGTGCAAGTCCTGGGTCTTCAAATAACATTTTGTTGTATAAACCTTATAGTTTGATGCACGCATAAAACATATAAGGGGAGAAAAAGAGATTGTATTTGAATTCTGAATTTAATTTTTAAAGCCCTTAGGCAAGTTCGGCTCAGGCCCGGTGGATGATGATGGAAGAACCTGTGGATGAACAAAGTGGCAGGAAGCAGGAGAACTCTGAGAAAACCCATGCAAACGGTGTTTGTCCACTACAAAACCCATATGGCATGAGCAGGGATAGAACCAACAACCCCTAGCTCCAGAGATGAGCGTTCTGTAATTGAGCCACTGCCCTCACTAAAGTTTCGTTTTTACTCTCTTGTGCAGTTTTATTTTTCTTAAAAAATTCACCACACGTTATAATAATATTGACTCGTTTTGCTCTTCAATTAGTACACATTTTTTATTAAGCTGCTGAAGAAGTTTCATCTTTTTTGCTTGTAACTTCTTCACTGTTTCTGCGGGACGGGCGTAAGACATTGTGCTGTTACCATCCATACAATTAATTTTATCTTATCTAGACTATTTCTGCTGCCCTTTCCTGTCCTTCCTTTTTTCTACATCTTCTTTCTCTTTTATTTGTAAAGCATCCAAGTTTCTTGAGTGCATTTCTAGCTAGATGCTTCATACTTCTGGTAATTTCGATGCATCATACTTTTGGCAATACTACGGTCAACCTCTTTTTACTTTCCTCAGCTGATTTCACAATTAGAGTAGGATCGAAAAATGACCAGTTTTAGTTAATTTGTACTTCAATGGTGCCTTGTCACAAAAGTTTGACGAATCATCTCAGCAGTTCATAATTTCAACAGAAGCGGAGTTGGATGTAGCCAGTGCAGCTCTAGTAACATATAAACGGTCAATCTCTTTTACAGGGATCAAGTTCTCCTTGTCCGACAAATCGATATTCACTGGTAAATTTGTATTTTACAAATTCCATCATTACAGACTTCAAACAACTGGTTAAGTGAGTAAAGGAATGATGTCAAGGGAGCATTCGACTGGAGTTTTTTTTTTTTTTTTCAGAATTGACTTCACTTCCAGCATCAAGAATTTGGGAGGGGTGGGGGAGCAATTGGATAAAGTAACGAATCACTAAGTGAGTTATTGACAATCTGAAATCTGGAGCATACAAGTTGGTTCCGACTACTGCCTGCTTTTACATATTTTGACAAATTGGATATCATTCCTTGAGCTCTTTCAGCAACCTTTGCATTTAGTAGCTAGCGAACAGAGCAAAACTTCAGAGGATGGGTTGCTGATTCTGCGAAATGAATGAATGCGAGCAGGAACATCCTTGAATAAATTATATAAAGCTCGTAAGAACTGAACAATTTTCCATCGTGCTTCCCTTATGCCTTCTTTGGATGAACTATGTGGCTCAGTGTTTAGATCTTGTTTCAAGCCCTAAAGTAACAGGAAAGTTGTATTTGGTTCATCCAGAGAAACCTGCAACTTTTTATTATTATTAAGATTTGGTAATGTATCCTTGAACGCATTTAGATAAGGTGTAGTTGTATACTGGAGGAAAGTGGACGTTAAGTACTTTGTTGACAACATTTCTGGAATGATTCCAAAATCTTACTACTAGGTTCACTTGTTTCTTTTGTGCCACCTTATTTAGAAACTCATGAAAACGTATGACAAAATAATCACACTGCGAAATTAACGTAGCTAGGAGAATTTTCTTCATGAAAATAAGGAGCCAAACCATCGTGTAACCTGTTTTTGTTCATGGAGTTTTAATTTGGAAGCTACTTCGCTATCAGGGAATATGTATGAACTTAAAAACTTCAACATACACATCACCACTATAAAAACTATTATGATCCAATACAATTTGCAGATACCAAATAATTTCTGCTTTGGTGGTACTGTTCTTCTGCAAAAACGAGTCCAACCCTCGTATAACTTGAGAATGCACTGTCACATATGTATTCGAAGCACTAACTCTAGATGAAGTACTTGTCGCTTCGTTTTCGCTATTAACGACGACTGTAATACCACAAGATGTAATGTTGCACTAGTTTGTTTTCCAGTATATGGGAATTTTGGTTTAAAGAACACCCTTAAATCAAATCATCTCTTCTTAACCTGCACAGCACTTTGGCGTTTCTTCCTATCAATATGGCTTACAAGGGCTCTTCTCGAATGTTAATCAAACCGAAAGTTGATTTGCAGAAGCTACAGTATGCTGAGAGAACATCATCTTCAACAGTAAGTAAGTATTTACCTCTTGAATTTTCAACAAAAACGATGGGACTCACAAAACTTAGTCAATGTCACGGCGGTAACTGTTTATGGTAACGACGGGTATAATCAATTAGTTCAATACCTCGAAACATTGGAGACATTTTTTGCTATCGATTATTCATTCCGTCACGAAATTTCATTATATCCACGAGTAAGAATGGAAAACATATTTTAAAAAATACATCAATCATGAAGTACCAAAGCAGATACTTTCCCCCCAGATATTTCCTACAATTTTATGATATTTTCAGGTTTTCCATGCCTTATTCAAATCTCCCTGATATTTCCAAGTTTTGCCGAAAGTGGGCACCCTAATAAGAGAATAACTACCGAGAACATTCTGATCAACTGGCCTGCGACAGTTGCAGGATAGGAATTCGTCCATAAAAACAATGTAACCTTTACGTTAGGATGTAACAACAAAACCTTTACGTAACAAAGTTCAACATATAACGTTCAAATTATCTTATTGAGTAATGCCTTGTTTACATTACTAACATCTTACCATGGTAAACGTTAACCGAGATCATTTTAGTAATGTAAACGCCAGTTACCGTTAATGTAGCGGGTTTCAATTTCAACTTACGACGGTTAACTTCTTACGTTAGTAATGTAACAGCAAGTTAGTTACTAGGTGCGGCTCATTTCGTGAGTTTATTTATTTCTTTATCGAAATATTAGCATCCTAGTGGTGCGTATCACTTTTAAAGTATAAAAGAATGATGGCAGAACTAATCTACTAAATGTGACGCTACAATCAACTCATTCGTGTTCAGTATTTGATAATTTAAACCTCTCCCGTGTAACAAGAACATTCTTTACTCTACGGAAACGTCTACCTGTTCCTTTACAGACAATGGTAATACAAGCACGATAGCTAAGTTACGTTCGGTAGTCTAAAAGTAAGTTATTTTAATCATGATTTGTACCGTCAGTTATTTTAACCGTGTCGTAACAATGTTAGTAATCTAAACAAGGCATTAGGGACTACAGGCTGTTGCTCGCATAATAACTTTATAATTTCCCGTCACCGTGTATTCATCGGTAAAGTGTTGGATTTTTAATTAAATCTCAATAGAAAGGTTAAATTGCCCCCTAACCTATGAAATAGGATATTAGTGTCAGCTGGGTCTTAAAAAATCTTTCCTACTTCGTGTGTAGAATTTTTCCCGCTCACCATAGCATTGGGTACCTGTTGGTGGTGCCTATCATGGTAGCATAATCAATAAGCTTTCGGGCGTAATTCAACTAAGGTCTCAAAGAAATTGATGTTCATCCCCGGTCTGATCCGGTTTACAGTACGCAATATGCAAAAAAGCATATAAAAATGCTCCCAATTTGAATCAGAATTTATTTATGGCCTTTAGGTAACTTTGGCTCAGACCAAGAAATGTTCCCAGTTGAGGCTCTCAACGTACGGGGAATAGTTTCACTGGCATGGCTCTCACATTGTCATATTCGCTTATATTCTTCGATGCAAACATTAATTAATACAGCATCCTTGAAGCTTCGATACTGAAACTAGGAAATGAAGTTAATTAGATTGAGTGGATCAAAAGCATAGGAATGCAACTGAGCTCAAACAAGAGACAATACTGTAAATTCAAGGCAAAATCTCAAGCTTTCCCATTTGAATAGTTTTATGCACTCGTTCTTCACGTGTCTTTGTTTAAAATATGAATATTCTGTTTCATATGTATCTCGTGTCATATATAGAAGACGAACTTGAAAAAAAAAAAGTTTGTTCCTAACCCCTCAACTGTATTTATGGTCTTTAGGAATCTTCGTGACGGATCTCAGGCCACAATAGGATAGAGGAGAGAATATGAGAAGGAAATGGACAAGGGCCTAGTTTTCCTGGTGTGACTGAGGAAAAAAACCTACAGAAAGCTTCAATCACGATGGTCGGCTTTCCTGGGATTCGAATACAGGACCTTCCGAATGCAAAGCCAACGCTCTAGCAACTGAGCTACGATCACTTGGTATTGCAATATGATTACCAATACTCATGACATAAGAGAACTTCACATGCAATAACTTAAAATACTGAGTGGTGCATAAAAACGTAACCGGATTCAAAAAATATTCATTGGTTTCGTTTATCTTTTTTATGTACCAACCTGTATATTGGTTCTAATTACAAAGGTAAAAAAAAAAAAAAAAGTATTACCTCTGACTGGTCCTCCGTTGGGTCTGTTATAATAAGCATATCATTGCAAACAGAATAGGAACTTCCTTTCGGCAAAATCAGAAAAGTTCTCATGAACGACCTATGGACAGAATCGCTTTTGCTTTGCTCTACAAACGTACCACATACAGAAATTGTCACAAGGCTTTTCTGTAAAGAAACAAATAAAAATTTCTATCAGTGTCTGTCAAATAAGTAACAATTAAACGTATATTTATCTTGACGAAAATCACGTGAACAATACACACTAAACACTGTAGAGTTACTTAGAATTTTCGCATATGCGTAATCAGTAGAAGACAATAAAGAAGTTCGTTTCACACGTGTTCACAACTTAAAGTGACAGAAAAACAACATGGCGGACACCCACATCAAAAACAAGTGACGACGGTCTGCGCGTGCGCAAGTATTCATGGGATAGGGATTAAGGAAGTGGTATTTTGTGTTGCAAATTGAGCCGGGTACAAAAAAAAAAAAAAAATCAAAGAACTATGACTCAGTAAGGGAAACGTAGTCACGAAAGTGGAATCCAGTATAGAAAACGCAGTCGGAGAAAGTGGGATGCAGTATAGAAAACACACCCCGAAAAAGTGGGATTTAGTATAAAAAATGTACCCTGAAAAAGTGGGATATGGTATAGTAGGAAACGCAATGAAAAGAGAGTACGTTGCTGAGTCAATCACAAAAAGTGAGAGTCAGTATAGAAAAAAGAATGGGCAGCGGTGAAGGGGAAGTATGGGATGTCGACGAGGGGAGAAAAAAGAAAGAAGTTACTGCAGGTTTAGACCAAGTTTAAGTTTAGCAGTCAAGCCCTGAATGAAAGCTCTTTCCCAGAGATAACGTGTGGATGTGTCTGGTGGTGGGGTGTATGAATAACAGCTATACGGAAATTGTCATCGAAGTCAGTGTTGTGCAATTGCGTGTGTGTAGACACTGGCGAATCGGGTCTGTTGATATCAAGACAGGTAAGCAGGAACCTCACAAACACGCACAGAAAGCTGTTACGATTCGCAAAAGCGTTTTCAAATGGTAGGAGAGAAAATGGACCGAGTGGACAGGTGCGGGACTGGTGTTAAAGAAACGACATATATATTCTGTAAAGCAACAAACAACTTAAAAAAAAAATGATTTCCAATATGGATTATTTCCCTCCTTATATTTTAAAAGAGACAATTTTAGGAAAATTACAGAACCGACTAGCAGAAGCAAGTTTTAGGAACTGCATTTTGCGGACGAATTTATTGTTAACTCTAATACCTTCGTAATAGACGGGGAAAGCTGTGAATGTCCCAAGGAAAAATGGAAATAAAAATCTTCTGTAGCTATACATATTTTCCCTTACCAGCTGAACTTCTTGTATGCTTCTACGAAATACTAAACATTTTCTTTTAGGAAACAGGTCGAAACAGTATAAGAACGAAAAGAAAAAAAGATAGCTAAAAACGAGCGAGACAAAAAAAAAAAAAAAAAAAACAACAGAAAAACAGGTAAACTCACCCGGAAAATAAAAGGTACTTACTGGGCTGAAATAAGTCTCCAGGATTAGATCACAAAATTACTCTTTCCCCATCGATTTCCACGCTGACCAGGAGTCGTCTTCTGGGGCGGACGCCAACGCAAAATTAGACACATACAAGATTAGATATGCATAACTTTGTGTTGCCATTGACTTCTAATGACGACTCCGACCGATCATTTATTTAGGGACCCACCTTTCCACCTCAACTTTTTTAGTTCCACTAAATACGTACAGGTTCAGAGATTGGTTCTTTTTCATGCTAATCGTATTATAGTGGGGGAGTCTTTTCCCCTTGTTTGTTATTTGGTAAGCTGTCGGAGTTCCGGTATCTTGCGGACACTTTAATCGAAATCGATAGCGTAAGATTAATTCTGCGATCTAACCCTGTACCTCGTAATAGCCATGGAAGTGCATTTTAATTGAAGTTCAGTTCTTCATACGCTAAAATGAAACTATTTATTCACAAAACTTTGGAAGACAATTAAACACTAAATTATAGTTAGTAACTAAAATTAAAGTATGATACATATGAATCTGTTAAGTTGCACAAGTTTGTTTGTTTGAAACAGATTCCTATAACAAACTTCTTATGAATGATTTAAATATCATACTGATATTTATTTATTCGTATTTGAACTTATTTTGCTAAATCAAACTACGAGAAAAAAGGGAAAAAGGAGAAAGAAAAACAAAAGAAAACTGGAAATTTATATTTTTGTGATTAGTCTTACGTGATGGATCTAGATGGTTCGGGTGTACTCCCTCCACGGGGATTCCAAATCTCCCCCCACCCTCGAGTATGTTCCCCATAAGTTAAGATAAGCATAAGTCCTAGAAAATCATACAGAATATTTTCCTCGCAAATTAATATTCTATAGGGGGAGGGATTCTGTAACGCCAGTCAATTAACCTTGCTGAAGGGCAGTTGTTCAAACATTTATTCCCACGTTAGCTTACAAGTCACAGATAAAATAAATAGACAGCAAAGTTCCTTTTATTTTACTAACAGTATGGCCCAAAAACAGTATTTATATTTTTGTTTTAAGCTATTCTGATACAATGAAATACTAAATTAAATTACAAAGAAATGCATGTATAAAGGCAACCAATAAAGTTATGTCGAATTTTCGTGTGGTCAAATTGCACGCGCTTCTCACACCGCTAGTTCAGAGACAAGACATATAAGAGGAAGGTAATATATTAGTCAGTGTTTCCTCTTGTAGCCAGCTGGTACTGGTCACCACAGTTAAACGGGGACGTCAGAAAGCGGAGATCACACGTAGGAACATCAAACAGCGTTATATGGACCTGATTGTTCGAGTTTGAATTGGAAACGAACGCTAGTGAGGCGGAGGGGGGAGGGATATGCCAGGCATTCGATAGGGATGTGGTAAATGATCGGACAGTACAACGGTGGTTTAACAAATTAAAGGGCGGTGATGAATCCCTCCAGGACGCACCACGTAAGGGACGTCCACAAGCCATAGACAACGAGGCACTCACGCCAGTTATTGAGAACAACAAAAGTATTCAATTGCAGTGTGGAAACCTCCTCCTTTCCAACCTCCTTTCTTTCCAGACACTGCTCTTTCACATTACCATCTTCGGTTCCTTCCTCTTAAATACGAAATTGTTTTTTTTTTTTTAAATACGATTCTTTACAATAACTAAATATTCATGAAAACAATATATTAAAAACTGAATTAAATTTCATAGTAGATATAGAATCCAATATTTCTGAGACGAAAGACAGCATGCTAAATGTTAGATGAAGTTTAAAACTGCTATATTACGAATATTTGATTTCAGCTTCCCAACAGGAACCTTTGGTAACCTATTTATATTCAGTACAGTGGCGTGTTAATTTTCTGTGTTAACTTCCAAAATTCCGCCTTTTTACTAATAACTGGTCGTAAGACAAAATTCGTAAACAAGGTACAATATATTACCCTATAAAAGATATTTATGAACATAAATTTGAACACAAACATCCAACTCTTCCTCGTCAAAAGGCACTTTCCGACCAAAGCCACAACGCTGAATTCGAGATGGCTTATTAATGTTCTTACATCAAACAGTTTAACTACTCTAAAATAATTACTTATACCATCGTACTCAGTCTTTCAACCTAGTTTAATCTTGTACTATACACTATGTATCTGAAAATACTCCAAGACTGTAGCGATATAACAGCTATTTCTTCCTTCACTGTAATTACAGAACTATGTACTTACTGTGAAATTTAAGAGATCAACTGAAAACTGATGTTTGTTATGCATAGTTTTGGGGAACTCCTGTAAAACATCCGCTATTTTTCTGTTCCCTATACAGATTTTCGTATGGATCATATACGGAAGGCTTTCAACGAAATTTCGATCATATATCCTGTACACAGGTATCCTATAAAAATGTAAATAAGGATAAGAATTTGAGTTCTCATCAACACAAAAGAAATACTATTTTAAACGCTACAAATTTCCATCTTACATATCTTCATTAAAAATACTACAGCTTCGTAGAGTACTTTTACATTACGAACACTCTGCGAAACTTACTACATGTATGCCAACACTGTGCTCGAGGAAAGTTAAGCTAATTCTAATAGCTGGCTTGCCATGCCTAGGAATAATAATAATAATAATAATATAAAAAAGGCAGAAGCTTTGAAACGTTTTCCGGAATATAGACGTATAAGCAAAGGACACCTTTCTATAAAATGATTTAATGTTCATTGCAGAAATATTTAGTTTTGATGTCTGGAAAAGGTGCTGGGCATACGATTGAGTAAAATGGTTGCAGTAATAACATGTAAGTGTTAGTAAACACACTGAAATGCATTCAGGAATGTTTCGTGGTCCAACTAGTGCTGTACTGGATGAATGATTAACCTCTAACTAGCAGTGACCAGTTAAGAAGTTCCTACTCAGAAACTAATTACATGCACACCTAAAATTAGTTAAAAGCTTGTTCTGCATTGCACAAAGAGTACTCTTAGTTTCGCGTCCTACTTTTTCTGAAAGTAGCCGAATTTGATGCAGTGTATAAAACATAATGCACTGCTCATATTTTCTTGTATGTACAAATTAGCTAAAAGGAGAAATAAATTTGTAACTGATGTGTTACGAAAAACTCTTACATCCTCGTTTCGTACTTTGATATAAACTGGAAATCAATCTTACTTTGATCGCAATGTTTGCAAGTTCTTAATTTTTTTTCTTTCTTGTGAAGGTTAGTTTAGAAATCATTTATACCCGAAACGGAAATTATTCCTTATGTTAGAAGTATACATGGTTCGCCCACCTAATGCATAGCAGTTAGGAATACTGGTTTCCGTGTATTGAAAGGTGTAGATACAAATAGTGTCCACATGGCCTAATACTTCACTTTAAACCTTACACACTCAAAATATACGTTTCCCTCCCAAACCACCAAGAGAAAGGTGATATATTGCAGTTTCAAACCCCTAAATTCAGTTTTATAGACATCTTAATTTTGAAAATCTGGATGCGAATAATTTGTTTTGCCATGGCAATAGGTCAGAACAGGTACAATGAAGTCGATCTTTTTACAGCATATCCTTGTACAATATGTACAAGAGTGCATATAAATTTATTCTCTATTCGCGTTAAAAAATAGGTTTCATTACTGTTGTACATATAAATAAATAAATAATGCCAGTTGCATGAATCAGTATTTGGTTAAGTAGCAGTACAAAACCCTTAAAGCCAATTCGAATGAAGAGCAGTCACTAAATAAAATGTTCCCTTCCTATTTAGTGCAGGAGCTCCTGCGTAGCCATGTAATTACCGCGCTCTTCTTCGGTACGAGGGGTCCCGACTTCGATTCCCGCTCTGAGAGCTCCATTTATAGCAACGTTTCGATTGCCCATACCCGGCTTGCTGGTTTCAGGAAGGGCATCCGTCCATAAAACATGTGCAAAAACCAAAACCTGTGGAATACGCTGACCCCATCATCTTTCACATGGGAAAACCAGCGGGGACAAACAATAACTTTCTATTTAGTGCACGATGAGTAACTGCAAACACTTAGACGATTTAAATTTTACGACACGATTACGTAGTTGTAGATGGCGCGTTGAAACACGCACTAAGGTATAGAATGATTCATAGCTTTCAGCTGCCATGGAGAGTTTGTCGCGACAACGCCCAATATTTGCTGTGGAAACACTTTTTCTATTTAAAACAAAAAAAAAAGTAGTTTACGCCACTGCAACCCAGTACGTTTTTAGGCGACATTTAGGTCTAGTGCAACTGTGGTCTACAAGAAACCTCCTGGTCGTCATCGGACAGCACGAACGGCAGTAAACCTGTAAGCAGTCTTCAGCGTTCTGTTTGTCGTAACTCAATCGCCCCTTACTTAACGTCTACAACTGTTCGACGCACAGTTTAACTTCTGCCTGCGATCTAACCCAATTCAAAATGCCACCTAAATCACCCTTGGTTACAGTAGCGGAATCGTTGTTTAAAAAAAAAGAAGTTTCCACAGCTTTCACAGCCAATGTTCGGTCCTCCTGCGACAAATGCTGCTTGGCGACTAAAGGCGCCATATATCAGTATGTATTTTGGCACGCCAAAATCGTGTTGTAAAATTAAATCGTCGAATTGTTTCTGTACCGCCCTGTAATATATGCAACCCTCAACAGATTATTTAAACGGGTAAGAAAGTTGGATGTTGTTTTATTATACATAAAAAATTTCCTTGCTGTTACCGCCCATACAATTAATTTTATCTTATCTTATAAAGAATTTCCTTTGCGAACCGAATGTTAAATGTTTCAAAGTACATTCTTCATTAATACTCCACAGAATGTCCTTTACTGACACTTCTAATTTGCATACCAATGGAAATGAACTTAAAATTTTTACAAAAATTTCTTCATACTTCATTTTTCCTTTACAGTTGTCTTTAAAAATAATTTTGTGGGGAAAATGAGCATATAACCTTCCTTGCTGTCTGTACAAGTTAAACTGCCAAAAGAATTTCGGCATTCAACGAGAAAAAGTTTAATGATAACTCAAACTTTTACAGCACGACCCTTATTTATTCCTATCGTACACGTAGTTGAAAATATAAATATATATATATATATA
>JAGDQP010009897.1:39204-57498 GCA_022664845.1 Lepisma saccharinum
ACACACACACACATTCATAAAAGAAATATGACATTATAACTACACGCATAACAGGATCAAACAGTGATCTTGTGAAAGTTTGAATAATCATCAAATTATAATTTCAGTTCGTAACGGAAGAAGATACTTGTATAAAGAGAAAAATCATATTTCTAAAAAAATGTTGAACAAAGGCATGCGATAAATTTTAAGAGGTCAATAGCACAAATTTCTACGTACCCTTACGATTGTACATATGTCAAAGCAACCTTGGTACTGCTACCCTATTCACAAAAATTCCCAACGTTAGCATTCATTAAATTTTTCAACCTTGAATTTACAATTATAATATTGCATAAGAAGCTGAAGATCAAGTAAAAGTATGAAGCTGAAGTATGAGTACATAAAAAACTGAAAGCAAACCTTTCTATCTACTTAATCTGTCAATCGTAGCCTACTCTTATCAGAAATCATCCTCTTCTCTCTCCCTTACTACAACATGTACTGTTTAGCTCTTACGTCCAATAACCCTCTCATCTCTTTTCATTCCCTATCATTAATCTTTAAGTAGCTTCTAGCTTCAGAATCCTACTTGTTTCTATCTGTCATGCCCATTAGATAGAGGGATCACTCCTCGATTATTCTTTTCAACTTTCCATTTCCTTTCTTCAACTATGCCCATGGTCACCGGTCAATTTCCGCTAGGGTCTACTAAAGGGAGTGATTCAGAGTCGACTTTACCAAAAATTGTAGGTCCCGTCCTCAAAAGCTCACCAGCTTGTTTAGGACGTTAATAACAATTCAATCAATCTTCTTCCTTTCATACTTTTTTCCTGCTTCTCACCGCAACGTTCTAGTTGCATCAACTGGCAGCCACGAAACTATAGTAAACGGCTTTATAGTTCTCTTAACTTATGTTTTAATTGACAATCGATAGCTATTAATTTTATTATTTTAATTTTAAAATGATTAATCTCTATTGTGGGATTACGTAAATGCTGTTATTTTTCAATTTCTCTAGTTACGTGCTCAATGAATATCCATAGTTTCTTAAATGGTAACTTACAGAGGGTAACAGTCTGCTACTAAAGAAAATGTGGCATTCTCCGTGTAAAAGTCTACCAATAGATCCCTGCAGTCTGAATCAAGCACCTTAAAGAAATGTTCCACAAATTTCTCTACAAACTTTATCATCCGAACGTTCCCGGTACCATAGAAAAGTCTCTGAGACTTTGGAAGAACGTTTTCAACTTCACCAACAAAATCACTTCCTTCTACAGTATCAGTCCGGCTATTTAGAGTTTCTGCTTGTGAGTCCTCTGAACACTCCGATGATGATTCCTGTTCGGTCATTTCAATATCAGTTTCTTTACACTTATCTGTCACAACCTGAGGAAAAATATCGTTTGAGAGATCAGCTGATGGCATGTCAAGTTCTAGTTTCACTTTCTTTACACTGCAATGTTCGGACATTCCTAATTCTTCATCCCTGTACTTATCACCAAGATCTGAAGTCTCACACTGATCTGTGTAAACGTTATTTGGTTCATTTTCATTTCTAGTTACGCCACTCTCCCCTTTTTCTGATACAAGCCTCCTCCTCTTCCTTTTTTCCTCGCTTCTCTCGTTATCCTTGTTGACATCATCTTCGGTTTTTACACGTCCAGCCACGCCTTGAATATCCTGTACGAAATAAATAAAAATAATAACAATGTAATTCAAACACATTAATCAATATGAAACAAAAATAATTTAGGAAAATAATATAACCTACATCTATGGGAGCGATAGAACTATTATTATTTTCTACTTTTCTGTGTGGATTATGCTTCTCTTTCTGATTGAGGAGTGGAACTCCCGTGGTAACGTGGAATTTGAACCGCGCTATTAACGTGGAAAGACAAAATGCGCTGCACGGACCAATGTGCAATGCTATATTATTTCTTTGGTGGCTGGATTACTTGACTTTGCAACACGTTGTGGTGTACCCTTTATATTGGAAGTCTTCTCGAAACTAATTCCCGTCGCTCTTCAGGTTCTTTCTTATCTCTGTCAACCGCAATTATCTGGCTAACACTACCGCAGTTTAGGTTATTCTGCGTTTTTCTTTTCTTAAACTGTTGCCCTCGCAATGCGGAAAGTTTATGGTGCGTCTGTGTTGTGCGGTCCTTCAGAACCTGACCTACAAATATGGATATGTTCAACGGACCACTCACTGTTGCCAACATCGAAGCGATACAACACGACGTCCGACACGTACAGAGATTCACTAGTAAGTCCACCCAGCCTCTCGAAAGCCCACAATTCGACCCCTCTCATGTGTTAATTGCACAAAAGCAGCAGGTGCGTCTCCGGTTTCACTCATGCACTTGTCCTTAACTGTTACACCAAGATCAATGGAGCTCACACACAGAAGGCGCTTCAGTACCCTGGTATGCTTGTTACTGTGTCACGTGATGGTCGAAGCAAACAGCTACTACCCCGTAACATGCACATATTATTACCCTGGTCCAAACTGTCCGGGGTATTGTATTATTATTTCCATCAGCGTATTATCAGCGGGTGAAACTAAAGTCCAAACTAGTATTTTTTTATAGGTTTTTTGGTTTTCAAAACAGAACTTCACACAACATGTTAAGAAGGGCGGGGATGAAAAATAGATTATCAAAGTATGTCCTTTATTATACTTATTGTATTCGGTCAACAAATATAACGGACGTTATGTTGGATGTCAATAATTGTACGATATTCATAGGACCTAGCATATTCTTATTTCTTCCCCTTCAACATTTTTTTTTAAGGAACACTGTTTCTTAATAACCAGGCACTAATTTCGCGAAACACCTGAAACCTTTTAACAAAAAATAAATCAGGCTGTGTCTATACGGACGGAAAGTGTGTCTTAAATACTGTAGTTAGTATAAAAAAAGCAGTGACAAACAACTCTATCAAGTTTCACTGTTCTAAAAGAGACATATTATCGCAGGGAGAACCAATTTATTATCACAGTTACGTACCCTGAATATAAATTGTAGTCGTCCTCAACAGAAAACATTCGAATTGGTGGAAACACCTCTCGCTATCTACCTAACAGCAATAATTTTATACGTAAGGAGTACAGTTTGTATTTGTACGTGTAATTTAAGAATGTTAATACAAAGTAAAAAGGTCAGAAGTATGTTGAAACAAGTAAATAATTCTGTGATGTGAATGTTACCTCTGTTATTGTTCATACCGGCGTAAATTTAACTTAACATATAACCGTAAGTGGTAACATATAAACATCACAGAACTTTTTTACTTCTTTCTACATAATTCTGAACGTTTTACATCTTATTTACATCCTTCCTTAAATTAGACATATTGAAATAAAATTCTTGGTTTGTCCTGAAGAAGCTATCAGGTAGATTGCGAAAGAGCTTCCACAAATTTGACGGCTTTCCAGTGAGGACAACAACAATTAAAATTGAAAGTACTTCATTGTTTTAGTTCACAGCTTTTCAGTTTAGTACAAATCTTTACTGTGCGATCCTTGAATACAAAGAGCCAAATCTTTCGTAACCAGTGCTAATATTGATACGCGCTTAGTACTTCCATGCTAGCTGGAACAGTAACGCTGATGCTTCGAAAATGTTTTAATTGTATATACCGTTACAACTCAACTTACATCTTAACAAGTATCTGTAACTCGCAGATGGAAACAGAGGATTACATCAACCGCAAGACATACACTGATAGAGTATATTGAAAATAAATTTTGAATCCTAGATGTAACGAAGTGATGCAATAAACAAACAGACAACAATTTAGGTCTAACACACAAGGAGAAAAATGAAAAGAGTGAAAAAGTATATAACGAAATTGTAATCACAATATATCTATCTATTACTGAGTGCATATGTTTGAAAATAATACACAGTGAGATTTTGTAACTGTAAATGCTTAACACAGACTAAAGTAGTCTGGTATATTTCAAAAACAATGTTATATAACCATTAACTAATTTAAGTTCGGCATTTCACGCAATCGTTAACAGACGATGCCCAATGCCCAGATGCAAAGAAAAGAAATAACGCAAATGTTAACATTATTACCGGTCAAATTTAATAGGTAAAATTTAAATAGAATGAAAACGGATTGTACTTACGTAATATCTTGACGAAAATCACGTTAACAATACACACTACTTTGTACACTCTTTTGTAACAATACACATTACTTGGTAAACTCTGTAGAGTTACTTAGAATTTTCTCATATGCGTCATCACTAGAAGAGAATAAAGAAGTTTGTTTCACACGCGTTCACAACTTAAAGTCACAGAAAAACAACATGGTGGACGCCCACATCAAAAACAATTGACGACGGTCTGCGCGTACGCAAATACTCATGGGAAAGGGATTAAGGAAGTGGTATTTTGTGTTGCAAATTGAGCCGGGTACAAAAAGATCAAAGAACTGGGACTCAGCAAGGAAAATGTAGTAGTCAGGAAAGTGGAATCTAGTATAGGAAACGCAGTCGGAGAAAGTGGGATACAGTATAGAAAACGCACTCCGACAAAAAAGTGTGATATAGTATAGAAAACGTACCCCGAAAAAAGTGGGATTTAGTATAGAAAACGTACTCTGAAAAAGTGGGATATGGTATAGCAGGAAACGCAATGAAAAGGGAGTACGTTGCTGAGTCAATCACAAAAAGTGGGAGTCAGTATAGAAAAAAGAATGGGCAGCGGTGAAGGGGAAGTATGGGATGTCGACGAGGGGAGAAAAAAGAAAGAAGTTACTGCAGGTTTAGACCAGGTTTATGTTTCGCACTAAAGCCCTAAATGAAAGCTCCTTCCCAGAGACGACGTCTGGATGTGTCTGTGGTGGAGGATAAGATATGGATAACAGCTATACGGAAAGTGTCATCGAAGTCAGTGTTGTGCAATTGCGTGTGTGTATACTTTCCCATGAGTATTTGCGTACGCGCAGACCGTCGTCACTTGTTTTTGATGCGGGTGTGCGCCTTGTTGTTTTTCTGTGACTTTAAGTTGTTAACACGTGTGAAACGAACTTCTTTATTCTTTTCTACTGATGACGCATATGCAAAAATTCTAAGTAACTCTACAGTGTTAGGTCTGTATTGTTAACGTGATTTTCGTCAAGATATTACGTAAGTACAATCCCTTTTCTTTCTATTTAAATTTTACCTATTATATTGCCTATCCAGCCTTCTCCTATAAGTACTTTATATATATATATATAGGCCTCATCCACTGTGATTGAATATGGCTGTGATTTATTTATTATATATATATCTTAAACAGGCAGTTACGAATATCTTGTGCATTTACACTCAACATTTACACTGTATGTGGAAAGGCTACAATTTAAAAAGTAATTGTTTTCACTTTATTAACAGAGTAACAATGTTATACCGCTACGATGAACTTGCTGCCTCTACTACCTTTATTTGTTACATACACGAATTTCATTCTAGGTAATAAACGAAAAAGAAATAATAATTTTTCATCGCTGTGCGAGAAGCTCAGTCTCAAAATAACCAACTTTCTGCTGAGAAAATAGTTTGGTGTTTCTGGTAATTGCAGTCTCGTTTTCGCTATTTCTCAAAGTTAGACTATAGTATTTAAGGGTTAGTACAGTTTTCAACCACTGTAATAATTTTTGCGTTTTCTATTAAAGATTCTTTTATATAAACGTTATCATTCCTGACAGATACTAATAACAATGGACGCAGTTACTTAACCAATCGTCCGAGAGAGTAAATACTTTTTTTTTTTTGCCCACCACACTAAATATAATTTGTGCTCTTGCACCTTTTCGTTAATAACTATGAAAATCTGTTACTTTTGCTAAATATTCTTTATTGCGAACATCAATTACTACGGCGACCTTTACGGTAGGTACCACAACTACAAGTATGATCATCAATACGACTAGTATAAAACGACTTCACATGGGATATCTTTAAATAACACATTGGTTCCTATTATAAAAGGGTTAAATTCTAAGTTTTACCTTCGACTGCTCCTCTGTTGGGTCTGACAGAAGAAGAATATCATTGCAAATGGAATAGGATTTTCTCTTTGGTACAATCACAAAAGTTCTCTTAAACGCTCTACGCATCGAGTCCCTTTTGGTTTGCTCTTCGAATGTCCCACATACTGAAACTGTCACAAGATTTTTCTGAAAAGAGACGAATACAAACTTCTATGAATGACTAAAATTATTATTTAAAAAAAGAATAATTAAAGAAGATATTCCAGATACAGCTGGTAGCCACTCAACACTAGGAAATAGCTCAAACAATTTACCGCTCTCCCCAATATATACCGGGTGTCCCCGAAATAATGATGTAAACTTCGAGAGGTGATTGTTTACATCAAAACAAGAAACAACTTCATTTGAAGAAATTCAAAATTATGTGTAGTTTCGGAGCAACATCGTCACAATTAACGTCACAGTTCGCCACATAATGATGTAAGCAGCGTCGGCTTAGCAAACCACACTCGAAGTAGTACCCGATACATCTATTTAAGGAATATTTGTGATTGATAAAGTGCAGCATAGGTTCTTTGTCATCGCGTCACGAAATAAATCGTCAAATTCGTCTACGTGATGTTGGAGAGTTTAATTTGCCCAGTGCAGTAGCGGATTTGTTAGAAAATGCATGTTGTTATTGTACAGAAGAGGAAGAAAGTGGATATTGGAGTTAATGAGCTGGTGGGTAAACCTAGTACGACTCGTCCGTGATTTGGTAGAAACAAAACTCTGACGCGTCATGTAAGATTACTCGAGAGCAGAGCTGCCAGCTGTTACCACTGGAGGGGGACCGTACAGAACAACTGAGGCCGTGACAAGTTCTTATAATGACGGACATTTATCTGACATCATGCCGGACGCTGCAATGGCCACAGCATGCAACTGCAGCTCTAATACACAAGATACACTGAATATTTATCAACTCTATTTCGTCTAGTAGTAAAAGACTGCCTGCATAGCTCGGACTCACCTAGAAGCGGTTTGTGACAACTGTTTGCTAGCTCGAAGTATAACTCAAATAGATACTATCCACTGAAGTGTACCTTACAAACGATGGGTGACGACTGCTCTCGTCAAACATCAGACTAAAGTATTTGGGAAGCAACTTTTGTAGTTGTCCCGGCCAGAGTGTGTCGGGAAGACAATAGCACAGACAGACCCATGTCCTGCCTTTGACCTTACGTCACCTTGTCGGCCTTGCAACATGCACATTCTCTACATATTTACATTTGCTGCACGTAGATATTCCACTACTTTTCTTATTTTCACATCGCATCACCCTGCATGTGTCATTGCGATTGTCCTTGATTTGACCCAGTACTTTAATTACAGGGTGCTCATAAATTATGCTACACATGACAATCAATAGCCTTCCTGACCTGCTTCAAGAAACTAATAAAAGACCTTCTTGTAAAGCTCTGATTTCAACAATCATACGTTATATAGAAAACGCGACTTCTCACTATAATAGCACGGTAAATTTCTTCTGTACAATACAGAAATTGTTTGCATACAGACTTTATTTTCGAACATTAAATATTTTTTTCTTCAAATACTAACAACTAGTTGATTTCTTTGCCCGTTAGTTCGGGGGGTGAGTATAATACATTGACAACATTAATAGTTATACTACTACTACTACGGTCCGAGCATCAAACAGTTTAAATACTTGAAAAACAATCATTCATTCAAGCCACAGTTTCTCATACTTTTATGCCTTTCTTCTTACACTATACGGTACAATTCTGATACGTTACAAGAATATAGAAGCATTTTTTTTTTTTAAATTTATTTATCGTTTTTCAAAGAGTGATTAAGAAACTAGGTACTTACTGTAAAATTTAGAAGATCAACTGAAAACTTCTGTACATCATGCAAAGTTTTCGGGAACTGCTGTAAAATGTTAACAATATTTTTGTTCCCTGTACAGATTCTCCTTATAAAAATGTCTGGAAGAGCTTTCAACAAATTTCGATTGTGCATCTTGTACACAGGAACCCTATATAAAATTGTAAATGAAAAAATAGATATTATTTTGTCTCTGTTATTTATTTTTACTATTTCAGAATAAACATATTAACAAAAGGAAAATATTAATTTACACTACAACTTATCAATAGGTGGGCATGGTGTGTTAAGAGGTTATCAATTAGAATATTACTTACGTTTGGAACCTCCAGGTCTTTAAATTTGAATTTATTTATGGCCTTTAGACATCTCTAGCTCAGGTCGAAATCTACTCGTCTTCTGTGTTTTTCTGTCTTTTCTATTTCTTTTACTTCTAATATGTTGAAAAAGAAGATAGCCTTGTTTCAAACGTTAATTGTTTAAAAATGTAAAAACACTTTTCACTGCACTGAACACTCGGAGATTTCAAACGTTAAATAATGTTCGTACAATCAGACTTATTCTTTAAAAGCGTTCTTTAATATTCTCAAACGAATACTTGTAGTAGAGAAAAAAAAAAATCATATTAAAACTTCCAAGAACAGTTATCATTACATAAATGGCAATGGGTAAGTACGCAGGTTCGAACTCCGCGGGAGACCATTTTCATTGAGGTTTTCCCATCAGTTTCACAATACAAATGCCCGGTTGGTACCTTAAGTAAGGCCCTGGTCGATATCTTTCCCATTCCGACCTGAGGCAAAGATGACAAAAGACTCTAAATAAATTAAAAACTTATCATTACATGACGAACAGTAAGTAAAGGAACTACGTACACGTTAATAGACTGTCATAATAGTAACGTAAGTTAATTCTTCATACGAATAGCTTACTTCCCATGCTTGTGAGTTCTCTTTCCGAAAACACTTTCAAAGATGTGCAATGTTTAATGTTCAAAGTTCATTGCAGAAACATTTGGTTTTTGTGCTTGAATCCTTAAATGCAAGACACACGACTGAATAAAATTTCATGCGATAATTTACTACTAATTAAGTACGCAGATTCTGCCCTCACACTACCGTATACTGTATGCTATGAGTAGGGTTGTAGTATAAAATTCTGTGTTTCCTCAAAAGGATGTTCAGTAAGCTACCTTTAAGTATTCGAAAGTACCAGAAGTAAGAGCATATATAATTGGAAATGCATTACTCACATGCTATCACTTTTTTCAATCCAAATTCAGTGTACCGTACGTGAAGAAGAATGATTCATGCTCTTACCTATCGTATATCAAGACTTCTCAACAACAATTGCACTAATTATTATGAAACGTACGATCCATTTCGCAGCACAAATTGTCTGTATCCTCAGTACAAACGAAGCCACGGATGAGATAAAATCGAAGGGAATTGTAGACTGTTATCGAGAAATTTTAAGGCTCTACAATTCTCTTTGGTTCCATCACATCCTTACCTTCCTTTCTAGCGACGATGCAGACAACTTGTGCTGCGAAATCGATCTTACACACCACAATAATTAGTGCAATTATTGTTGAGAAAACTTACTGTAACAAAGGTAAGAGCGTTTCTTTTTTTTTATGTTTCGCTTGTCTAATAAATATATGAAAATGATAAGAACAGCAAAAGAACACAAAGGATATAAATGTACCAAATACGAATTATAGTTATCGTATTTCAAAAACGTTTCAAAGTGTTTTGAAAATATTATCTTATACTGTACCCAGATATGTGACTGTTTTCAAAATCCTTCTTAGTAACACTAACAAAATTTATAATAAATTTGAAGAATATACCTATTTTAATGTTGATTTACATCCAACTTTACCTTACTAACTTAGACATGTAATCACAGTTAAAATGACGAAGGCCATCATTTTTAATGAAAAAGGATTATCTGATAAGCTACTAAGATGGGAAAGAAATATTTTAAGAAGGATCTTTGGAAGAGAGAGAAAATGGAACCTGGAGGATGGGAACGAATAAGATGGTTGGGGTATGTATGGAGGATGGCAGAGAGCCTAAGAAGGTACTAGTAGGTGAACCAAGCGGAAGAAGAAACAAGGGAAGACCGACGAAAAGATGGATAGACGATGTTGAGGAACCCATAGATCAGAAGATGGAGACGGAGGGCAACGAACCGAAGGACTGGAGACTAGTTGCGAAGGAGGCCAAGACTCTTCATGGACTGCAGCGCCAAGGAAGAACTAAGTAAGTAACACAGTAGTTTTATATACAGACCATTCTTCTTGCAAAACCCTTCAATTACTATGCACTAAGATGCCAAAATATTAGAAACAGCGGTCGAACTGAAGCCCCGAACTGAGAAATTCTTTGTTGGCAAACAGGCACATCCTTCCCAGTAACAATTAACTACGATTAATAGCAAAAAATTTAAATCAATGATTAGTAACAAATGATACATATGAAATTAACTATTCATCTGATAAGCATTAAGGCGGGTTTTCTATCTTCCATTAACCCTGGTTTATAAATACTACAATAATTTACATCTATACTCATGAGTTCCAAATATTCTCTGGTTTGAATTGTCATTTTTTTAAAATATATTTTTGTTGAATCCAGAATTTTTAAATAGTTACGTCAAATAACTATTTAACACAATAACGTTAAGTGACCTTTAGCTTTCAGGTCTTCCAATCAGTATATAAAAGAACCCAAAATTTTCTGGTTCCATTTTCTTTAAACTCTACTGAGTTTGTAAAATTTTGACGCCGAAGTAGTTCTTAAAACAATTGTTCAGTGTACAAAAATAATACTAATAACCCGTTTTTCGCTATGATACTATACTTGGTATTTGAACCATTTTAGTATCCGTCCGGATTCTATAGGCTGTTAAGCTTTTAAAATATACTAACATGACGGAATTCGAATCCATAACTTGACGCTAGTATATCGCCTAAAAACACAAGACCACCTAAATCGGAGAGGTTTATATAGAACTCTGTAAAAAAGCAGATGTAACGAATAAGTATAATTTTGTTTCTTATCATGATTGATAGAAGGAGTCGGCGTGGCTCAGGCAGTAGAGCGTCTGACTACAAATTGGGCGGCCTGGGTTCAAATCCGGAAATTGAAAAATGGAATTTTTGAAATAGGTTAGAAACACTGATAATTGGCCCGCAATACCCTAAATCTACAACTTGTCCAAGTACTTAATGCACATGTATGCAAAATCTTGTGTAAATCAATGGACGCGTGTAGATGTGTAAAAGACGTTCTTCAAACCATTCTTTTGCCCTTTTCCCTTATCGTCTGTACTGTTAGCTGTTGCTTCTGTTTAAACTACTCACCAATTTCTTCTCATTAGAATTTAAGATGTTTCTACCCAATGTTCATAAAAATAACTACAGATTGCACCAGACGTGACGTCATTGCCTTATCCAAGGATGTTAGAATTAGAGGATAAGCCAAAATTAAAACAACTGAATTTGAACATAACACATCATGCTGCCATCTTGGGATGCACAGCTAGAATTTAAAAAAGTGGGAAAAATTTTAAAATAGAAGTGATCAGCTTGTAAACCCGAGGTTTTATATTTGTGTGTGTGTTGCTTAATTAATAACATATATTTAATCACATTAGCATATCCAGATTTAATATATGTAAACAGCACTCTTCTTTATTCTGGCTGTGCACACCAAGATATGTTCGGATGTTCAGGCACACCAAGAAGCCTGTCGTGATTATGTTCGGATTCAGTTGTTTTATTCTGGAATATATTCTTTAATTTTAGCAACGTTAGTTTCTACTCGCTATGCACCACTGTTTTTTTATTTCCCTCACTTGAACTGCTCAGTGCTTAGTTATTATTTTCAACCTTCCCTTTCCTCAATGTACTCCTCTCTCTTTAAAGCTTTCCATCACAACATTCTGGTTGCATTATCTGGCAACAAAGTAAACACGATAGTATTATATGTGGTTTCCTTATATTTCTGCACGCCTTTCAACTTACGTTTCAATCGACAATCCTTAGCTATTAATTTAAATTTTAATATCATTCATCTTTAATATGAAAATAGTAAGTTTCACATCTATAGTTAAATGCTCAATGACAACACCTAATTTTCTTACATGGTAACTTACATGGGGTGACAGTCTCCTACTAAAGAAAACATTGCTTCCTCCGTGTACACGTCTGACAATAGCTCTCTGTGATCTGAATCAAACATCTTAAAGAAATGTTCCACAAATTTATCTACAAACTTTATCATACGAGAGTCCCCTATACCATAGAAAGATCTCTGAGACTTTGGAAGAAGGTTTTCTACTTCACTAACAGAAGAACGATTTTCTTTAGTATCGGTTCTGCTCTTTGCAGTTTCCGCTGGCGAGTTCTCTGAGCTCTCAGAACACTCCAGTGGTGGTTTCTGCTCCTCCATTTCATTATCAGTCCTACTACTAACAGTCTCTGCTTGTAAGCCTTCCGAACACTTCAGTGGTGGTTCCTCTTCCGCCATTTCAATATCAGTCCTACTAACATTTTCTGCTTGTAAGCCCTCAGAACACTTCAGTGGTGGTTCCTCTTCCGCCATTTCAATATCAGTCCTACTAACATTTTCTGCTTGTAAGCCCTCAGAACACTTCGGTAGTGGTTCCGTTTTCGTCATTTTAGTATCAGTTTCTCTGCACTGATCTGTCACAACCAGAGTAGAATCATCGCTTGAGAGATCAGTTGAAGGCACGTCAGGTTCTAGTTTTATTTTCTTTACACCGCAATGTTCGGACACCGCTAGTTCCTCACCACTGTCCTTATCAAAATTTGGAGTGTCACACTGAACTGTGGAAACTTTATTTGATTCACCTTCAGTTCTAGTTACATCATTTTCCTCTTGAAGTTCCGATAACAGCCTCTTCCTTTTCCTCGCCTTTTCCTCCTTATCCTTGTTGACTTCATCTTCGGTTTCCACATGTCCAATCACGCAATGATTATCCTGTGAACAATAAATGAATAAATATAATAATAGTGTAATTTAAACACACTAATCAACAATACAAGACAAAAATAATTTAGGAAATATTACTCAATGTAGCCTACATCATAGAAGCGACAGAACTATTTTTATTATTTTTCTCTGCTTTTCTAAGTGGGTTGTCATTTTCTTTCTGATTGAGCATGTTAAATTCTAAGGGTGGGGGCTACTACTAACGTGGGATTCGAACCGTGCTATTAACGTGTAATAGGGCAGAATGCGCAGCACGCGCCAGCGTGCAATGCCCTACTTTTTCTATGGTAGCTGGATTATGGGGATTCTCAACAAGTTGCGACATATCATTTATATTGGAAGCCTTTACGAAGCTACTTTCCGTCACTCTTCAGGTTCCCATCTGATAGCTGAGATTATCTGGAAATTCTTAACAAAACATCCTAACACTAGCTAGTTTCAGATAATCTTCGTTTTTCCTGTCTTCAAACTGATGCCCTTACAATGCGGAGATCTTATAGTGCGGTCATCCAGAACTTGGTCTACAAGTAAGATAAGATAAAATTAACTGTATGGTCGGTAACCTGTGTACAAGTGTGGACATGTTCAACGGACCACTCACTGTCGCCAACATCAAAGCAACACCGACACATCACAACCAACACGTAGCGAGATTCGCCAGGATGTCCACCCAGCCTTTCGAATGTCCAATATATAACTCCTCTCACCTGTGTTAATTGCACAAAAGCAGCACGTGTGCGTCTCCGGTATAACTCATGCACTTGCACTTAACCATTACACAACATGGACCAAGCTTATCAACGGAACGCAGACACAGAAAATGCTACTGTGAATTAGCATGAGTTTTACTACATCACGTGATGGACGAAGGCCTTGAAACGGAAACAGAATACTACCTTGTAACAAGCATATACTAAATTCTCCGCGTCTTTGCGGGTGCGGTATTTTTTATTTCCATTAGCATATTATCAGCTGGTGATACTAATGTTGAGATTAGTATTATTTCATAGTCTTTTTCAGTTTTACAAAAAAGTTCACACGATGAGTTAATAGGGGCGGGGATAAAAACACAAATACCAAAATATCCTTTATTATATTTATGTCTTCGGTCAACAAGTATAATGGACGCTATATTAGACACCAACACTTTGAAGTTATTTCTCGGTTCTTGCATATTCTTATTTCTTCCTCTTTCCTTAAAATCAATTTCAGGGACTACAAATTCTTATAACCAGGCATTATCTATACAGACAGAAGAAATGTCTTAAATTCTGTAGTTTCTACAGACAAACAGTGACAAACAACTCTAATAAGTTTCACTGTTCTAGTCCACCGGCTTCCAGTTTAGCACAAACTTTTACTGCACGACCCTTGTTAACAAAAGAGCTGTCTTTCCTAACCAGTGCTCAAACATATGCTAACAAAACGCCACCTTTTCTAAAATGTTTTGATTATAATGACCTCTATCTTTATAGGTGTCCGTAACTCGGAGTGAAAACAAAATATTACATTCAAAAAAATATACCGTATTAAAAATAAATTAGATTCTTAGTTGCAACGAAGTGATGCAATAAACAAACGGAACACAATTTACGCGTAATACACAATAACAAGAAACAAAGAAAAGAGTCAAAATGTTTACTAAAAAACCGTAATCAAAATATATCTATATATTTTATAGAGTACATATATTTGAAAATAATGCACACGGACATTTTGTAATTAACTGACATATTTGAAAATAATGCACAATGCAGTGTGGTCTAATTATAGCGTATTCTATGGTACTTTCTACTTTACACCAAACTTGAACTCTTTATGTGTTCTACTTCTACCGATGACGTAATGGTAGCCCGGGAGATTCGTAAATAAGAAAAGGACAGTTTTACGACATCTTTGTTTGCTGAATTGGAAGTCCTCGATGATGTACATGATAGCAATTCCTCTTCCGAAGAAAGTGACAATGCGTTGCTTATAATATAAATACTTACATAAGGATAGAAGTCTTACTGATTACTACTGGAATAATGTTAATGAGTAAAGTAATATAAGTTTACTGTGGTGATGAATGCTTGGTGAGACAAGGGTCTTGCGAACCTACATTACTATTGTTTAATGTTGATTCCATTGCGATGACGTATGTGGTTACAGGCGTGATAAGTGTGTTCAGGTATGGGTGTGTCTGTGTGTGTGTGTGCAGAAGTTGTGATTTGGAGGAGTAGTGATGGTTGTTGATGCGGATTGTTAGAGGTGTTTGGGTTTCGCCAACGTAGAAGGCGGAACATGGGTTACAGGGTAGGAGATAAACGAGGTTGAAAATATGCAACCGCCGGAGTGTCGGAAAGAGTACGTCTTGTTAGTGACAGGATGTTTGATGGTCAGATTGGGATAAAAAATAGGACAGGTTCTGCAGCGGGGTCTATTGCATTTCCCAGGTTTAGGGAGAAGGGGGCGGGATTGGTCCAGTTCTGATGAGAATCGTGTTGAGATTTGCAGGTCTGCGGTAGACTATTTTGGGGCACGACGGGAAAAATCTTTCAGTTTCAAGTGACGAAGTGAGTATGGGGTGCGCCAGTTTGAGGAGCTTTTGGAGGGACTGAAGATTGGGCAGTACTGGGTGAGAAGATTGGGAGCGGAGGGAGCTTCACGGGGAGATCGGTTGAAGTTAGGGAGGTTTCGGGCACGGTACAGTTGTTTACGGATGAGGTGTTTCGGATGTTCATGGTCAGTGAGAGCTGAGGAGAGGGTACTCAAATAATTTTGGAGCAGGTCATCATAGGACCAGATGCGGGAGCCCCGGACAGCAGGAGCGTACGGAAAAGAGCGTTTGGTGTGGTATGAATGAGCTGTTGAAATGGAGATACTGCATACTGTTGGTAGGTTTGATGTGAACGCCTGTCTCAAGTCGACTGTTCTTGAGCCAGACATCCACATCAAGGAAAATTATGTGTTCCCTGGAGAAGTACCAAGTGAACTTGACGGGAAAGTGCAGTTGTGGTTTTTCAGAGATGTTTCCAGCAACTCTTATCCGTGGGTCCAGTTCAAGAAAATATCAGGACATAGCAAAGCCAGGTGAAAGGTTTCAGAAAAGTGGAGTTGAGGTACTGGGTCTCCAGGCGTCCCATGAAAAGGTTGGCGTAAGAAGTGGGCATGAGAGTGCCTATGGCTGTGCCTTTGCAGGAAATTGTGGTTCTCAAAGTCAAAGCTGGTCGTGATGAGGACAAACTGAGCTAGCTGAAGCAGAAATGGTGTGCTGGGTTCACGAGGACTGGGGCGCGTGTCGAGAAAGTGTTCAAGAGCAGGGAGACCATGGGTGGGGAATGTTGGTATACATGACGTCATGTCGACTGTAACTAAGATGGTTTCAGGTGGGAGAGGATCAGAGATAAAATGTATTGTGAATAGGAAGTGGTTGGTGTCCTTGATGCAGGAAGGGAGAGCCTGGACGAACGGTTGGAGATAGTGGTCATTCAGTGGGAAAGCCAATACTGGAAATGATGGGTCTGCTGAGATTACAGGGTTTATGGATTTTGCGAAGCAGGTAAAATTTAAGGGTTCTGAGATTGTCATAACAGAGTATAGAGACAGTGGAGTGCAACAGCTCCTCATGGGGTCCATGCGATTGGAGGTAGGTGCGGATCCTATTAAGGAAAGATTGGGTGGGATCTTCCTCAAGGGGAAGGTAAAAGGTAGGATCGGAAAGTTGTTTGAGTCCGAGTAATTCATGACTACCGTGATGGATCCCTTGTCAGCCGGGCGGATGATGATGGTCTGATCGGAACGAAGTTTGGAGATAGCTCCTCGTTCTGCAGTGGTGAGGTTGTGAATGTGACTGGAACGTGTCAGTGAAGCCAGGGTTAGCAATTTGTTTGGAGGGAAAAGGGGAGGGTCTTTGCTAGAGGGAGGAAGGAATTTGTGAAGGCTGGGATGAGGTTCGGTGTCAGAGGTTCTAGCCTGACAGATGTTCTGATGAGTGGATCAGTGGTAGTAAAACCTGAGGTTACGAGCAAAGGCGAGGAAATCATTAAGTAGGTTGGCTTGTTCAGTATGGCGAGAGGAGAGAAGGAAAGGTCGTACGAAAATACATAGTGTTCGGTATCTCAAAGTGTCGCATTTAGGATTTTTTTTGGTTGGCTTAAGGTGGCGGGTTTACTTATGTGGGTACTTTTGAATCTCTGAGGGGCAGGGGTTAGGTTGCTCCGGCAATCGTTGAGACAGGTCGGATCAGGACGACTGATTTAAGTGGGAGTCAGTCCGAGTAGAGTGGAGGATGAAGGAAGAGAGGAGCCTTGAGAGAGGGCAGAAAGACAAAGTCGAGAAAGTTTGGAAAGGTTTTTGTACCTCAGATTGAGCAAGCGACGGGAAACATCAGTTAGAGTTTGGTATATGTTGAAAATAGGAAGAGATGGTAAGGAAAGCAGGATTTTGATGCAAGATTGAAGTTCTATGTAGAGTTCTAAGGCTTGTATATATATCTATATCTATATGGTAAAACAGGTAGAAAAAAGGATACTTACATGGTAGATTCTTGAGACAGGTGTACAATAACTTCACATACACACAATAGAAAAGTTGTACGTTTCGCAAAAGAGTTTTCAACTAATAGGAGAGAAAATGGACTGAGCGGACAGGTGCGGGACTGGTGTTAAGGAAACGCCATATTGTCAACAAAATGCAGGGTGATAGTATGACTAAGTTATGGAGGCCGGAAAATGACTAGATGGGTCGGAGAAAACACCAAACGGGGAAGAAATTGCGAAGGTTACTAGGAGCAGGTAAGAGGTTTCCTGAAGGAATAAGAGGGTAAAGAATCACAGGGGGAGGAGGAAATAATAATAATAATAAAGAAGGGAAGAACAAAGAAACATTATAGAAAAATAGAATAAAAGTGCAACAGGGACGGAACCAAGAAGAGAAAGGAAGACGGAGAAGACACTGAGTTGCAGGGAGTTACAGGCAATTGAGGCCGGGTTTATGATGGTTTGCGGAAAGGATAGATATGTACGTCTGCTCCCATCTCTTTCAAAATGTGGCAGGTTAGTCAGGGTTCAGGACTTTCAGGATTCTGACTCCAAAGGTTTCGTCAAAGGTGCAGCCGTGATTGGAAGTGTGTTCAGGTATGGGGAGGTGCGGAAATTGAGATTTGGAGGAGTAGCAATGGTTGTTGATGCGGATTGTTTGGGGAGTTTGGGTTTCGCCAACGTAGAAGGCGGAACATAGGCTACAGAGTAAGAGATAAACGATGTTGGAAGGTATGCAAATGCCGGAGTTTCGGACAGAGTACGTCTTGTGAGTGACAGGATGTACAAAGGAATGACTGGGATCAAAAATAGGACAGGTTTTGCAGCGGGACCTTTTGCACCTGCCAGGTTTGTGAGGAGGGTGTGGGATAAGTCCAGTT